>CM060963.1:85742616-85822616 GCA_030765045.1 Tenodera sinensis
TACGAGTCAGACTTAACCACCTTAAGAATAACTAATACAATCGTTAAACTTACAATTTTGAATGTTTTAGAAACCATTTTCATCCAGTTCTTAAGGGGCCCTAATGACCAAGTTGTCGACGGGCCCTTAAACCCAACACACTCACTCACTCTCCAGTTCTTAATTAATATTTTGACATATTATACATTATATTAAAGGATCTCCAAAAGCAATTAACTTGTAGCCGATGCATACAGACAATACCAAAAGCAATATCCATATCTCTAAGATCTCCATCCTGCTATTGTGGTGGCAACTTCGTAGAAGTGCTTTCAAAACTGCGCAGTTATTACAATTTAGTGTAAACCGAGGCAATGGATCGATCATGCTGACGTTTATTATTTATTAACAATGAGAAAGTACAATCGACTTACGTAAAGACTCCTTTCCTGTGTCTTTGTTTTAAAACTCCAATTATACGCCAGAATGTTACATCGAGCACAGAAGAAAGAGGCCAACATTTATACCAAATGCAAGTATACATACTTTACACGCAGTATTTAGAGAAGTCTTCAGAATTATGACTCGATATCAAAAATAAACCAGCATATAAAATGAGTAGTATATCAGGTCTATAGTATTTCTAGCTAAAATATCATATTTTAGTTTACCTATTTACTGCCAAAATTTACACATTATAAGAACTGACTTAAAATATAGAAAAAAAGTTAAACTCACATTATTCGGGAGTAAGAAGTAAGATTGGTTATGATAATTATTTCTACAACCAGAGAACATACAACTTATACAATGTTTTATAGGTTATGTTTTTATAACAATGTTGTTTATATTTATTACATAAACTTATCACTTTAAACAATGCGTACTATTTGTGTAATATAAAGAGAGGGACTACACTCTAGTTCTACAATCTATCCATTGTGATAACTCCTTTGTTAACTTATTTCTGAGTACTATAGTTTGCAAGACTTCATAAGAGTTGATAGTTCGAGTTTCAAGAGTCCACGGTTTTCATTCGTCTAAGCTGATTGATAATGACTAAAGTCGAGACTTTCATGCAAACACATGTTTTTATAGGAACATATGTCATTGCTCAAACTTAGTAATTACCCATTTCATTACTTTCTGGTGTACTTTTCCGTGCATATTTGCATTTTGGAGATAAAAACATGTACAAAGCATATTTAAAGAATTTATGGCTTTATAGTGGATATGATATACATTATATTCATTTTAAATGCACACTTTAATACTTTCGTGAACACCTCAATTTCTCGATTTTTGTGGCAATTTTTACTCCTGTTATATATACAGTTTCTTGGCTCTCGTGTGAATTAAATGTGCTTTCGCAAGTACAGCGCGAACTAGTTATGTGGAAGGGACGAGGAATTTAACTTTCGAAAGCAGGGAAACGCACCCAGTTGACTCATTGTCACAGATCGCACTGGTCAGTGTCTTTTAGAATGTGAGAAATCTTGAAGTGGTTAACGTGGTTATTTATTCTGTGTTAATGTGGTTTTAATATGGCTCCAATTAAAGCTGTAAAAGTGTTCTCCTTGCACAGTGGGTAAGAGTCAAGGATTTTATTAGATCAGAAATTCCAGTTAAACTGCACTAAAATTTTTCCAGCATGTCGTATCTGTTTCGCACATTGCAAAAATGAAAAACAGGAAAGAATCTGCCATACAAAATCCAGTCATTTATTACTGCTCCTGCACGTAAACCACCACAAAATAATTATTACATGATTTGTGTGATGCTTTTGTAGGAGAAAATATACCGCTGAGAAACTCAGAAACCCGAGTCTTAAAAGGGTTTCTAGAGAAATAGACCTTAAGCGATGTCCCTGATTCCTGGACATTGAGGAAATATTATATTCCAAAATCTTGTAATCGGGTAGGCTTATATAATGCATTTACTTCATGCTTTTAATTTTCTGTAAAAAAATAAATGCAAATGTGTTTTGATACAAGTAAAAATACTATTTTTTTTAATAAGCAGGTGTTTGTGAAAGCTTGGGATCTTCAAATATATGGACATCTGTAGATGAAACAATCGATCCTATAGGACGGAACATTGCTGATCTGGCTGTAGGAAAATTAACTGTGGAAGAACCTGGTCAACCACATCTATTTAATGTGTTGTAAAGTTTTGCAAAACACAAACTACTCCACAATTGCAACTTTCTTTGATGGTAGTTTGTGTAAGTTTCAGTGAGTTATATTATGCATTTAATGATCTTTTTAAAATACGTACGTAATTTTTGTAAAAACTTTTGTCATAAAATGCTTGAGATATTTTAGGTATTCTTTGACCAAATAGTTTAAATAAAGAGTTTTGTTGCTGTTAAGTGATGTCGCTCCATATATGATTAAGGCCGGGAAAGCCATCAAGATATATAATCTAAAACACATTACGTGTCTTGCTCATGGACTCCATCGTGTTGCAGAAACAATAAATACCGTCTAATTATAACAATGTTACTAACTTTATATCCTCAACTAAAAAGGGTATGTAGTCTAACATTTAGGCATACATATATAGTTTTAAAGTTACCAAAGCTGCAAAAAAGGTGGCATAGATTAACCCTTTTAAAATTATACTCTGTTCTATTTAAACAGGTGTTTTTAAAAGCCACTGAACGTATAGCTGCTTACAGAGAGAGACTACCCAAATTACCGTTACCCCCTCTGCCCATACTTACATACTTACTTGACTGGATGCTGACCGTGCGGGATGGATCAGACGGTAACACCTGTGGCCCGCACTCCGGAGGTTTCGGGTTTGATCCCCGTGACCGCGCACTGTGATATGGGGTTTTCCGTGGTTTCCCCGTGCCACTTAGGCGAATGCTGGTGTGCATTATATCATACCACGCTTTTCTTTCCTTTCCATCCCTTCATTCCATTTTATAATCATCTTTCAGGTGTACTTTCAGGTGTGTAGTGCTGGCAGTGCCGAGCAGATGGCGCGGATGTTCTCCTAGCTGTTCTCGGCGCTAGGTGGCGTTTGGCAGGCTTGTCCTCCGTCGGGGGGGGGGGGGCGCTCAGTGTGACACCGGAACCACAGTTTGATGACTGCTTGGCGGGGCTTGGTGCCGGGAAGAAGAGATCTCAGCACTTGTTAGGGATTTCCGTGCGTCTCTGTAGCCTGTCTAACTGCGACCCTGTGTGGCACCTTCAGTTTCCTCATTTCATCCCTGCCTCCTGGGGGGTGGTAGCCACAATAGATCTATGTAGGTTGAAGTGACCGAGGTGTCCCCTCTGTGTCTGTACCTTTTACACGTTACCCCTATTTGGCTGGATGCTGCAATGTTTTACTGTGACAGTTTCCATGCAGTTAAATCGGTATCGATTTTAATCGATACTTGGTTTCCTAATTCAGAAATTAATATTTCCATTATTGAATTCTAAAGTAAAAGCCAAGTTCTGTAATCTACCCTCTTCAATTAAAAAACAAGTAGAACCACTGGTAGACTCAATGTCATTTGTTGAGAAATTTCTAGGATCCCTCAATTCTGCCCCTGGCAAAATGGGTGTAGAGTCAAAGAAGAAACTGGAGAGAGTCATAAGTGCGAACCTTGACTTGTACCTACCTATTCTCGTGTGTGGAACACTGGAATGAACAATTCAACCTGACACCGTCACTTTAAGTTTGCACCCATAACCCGTCTTGCAAGGTAGAAAGATCTTTCTCTGCCTACAAGAACATATTGAGTGACAAACACAGAAACCTCGCAGAAAAGAATACATAAATATTGTTAGTTATTAACTGTGCTAAAAAAGGTGAAGTGATGTATGGAAATTGGTAAAGGAATGATAGTGCATACTCTAGTGTATTTTTCCTTTGATATTGTGTGTTCCATAATTTGATAGTGCATGAATGCATGAATATTTAGAGATTTTATAGTGCATGAAAAATTCGTCATTATTATGACTATCAGTATCTTTTGTCGCTTATTAAAACAGTTTAATGATTTAGGGCGTTGCATTGCATTCCATTCAAATAACAAGTGCATAGATATTATGAGGGATTGTAGAAACAATAGAAAGGAACATTAGAACAAAAAAAAAAAAAAAAAAAAAAAAAAAAAAAAAAACCATTGTATTTCGTGAAGCAATGATTGCTTTAACTTATACGTGCAAATCATAGATTATAATCTAAAAGGATTGGAACAGACAAAGGATACGCAAAACTTGAACCAAATTCACTTCCAACACTTAGTTCTTTTAGAAATGAAACTGAGTCAAAGGTATAGCTTTTCATTGTCTGAAATAATTAAAAAGCTTTCTACAGAAACACACGCACACACACGCACGAAATAAAATCAAGAAGCTGTGGTTAAGGAACCAGCTATAAAATGAGTTTCAAATTCGTTTTATGAAAGAATATTCGTGAAGTAAATATTTCTCATGCCGAAGTATAATTTTCATTTTATCTAAAACTTACCTATAACACATTTTAAAATGCTCTGAATAAGATGAGCATTTTTAGTAAAAGATAAGCGTACACATTTCTGATTGTTGTCTCTAAGACTGTGAATATAACTCAGAATGAAAAAGTCGGATACATTGCTAAATTTCATATATGAATTATATATGTAGATTTAGATTAGACACTGTTAAGCATGCCAGGCGAAAATACCCGAGAAATTCATACTCCTCAAACTACCGTTACATGAAAAAAAGTATTTTGTTTGATCAGAAGGAAATAGGAAAAGCTAGAGTGAGATTGATTAACCTTTCCGAAATATTCTTTGTTACAGGTTTGAATTTTCAAATATTTATACTTCTTCCAGGCGGTAAGCCGCTATACGCTTTATTTTCTCATAATCATGCAAAGAGAATGTAACTTCGAAACTATCATGTAGTAATAGCCCGCCTTTTTAATAATGTGACTGTCACTTTATCCTACTGTATCCTTCTTATACCCAAAACAAAATCACTAAGCGGCTAATGGAAATGAAAGTCTGTCTCGATTAACAAGAAGTGGGTAGATAGAAGAATAAGGTTTTGTAAGAACTGTTTAAGAATAATACCTATAAATAATGCGCACAAATTGTGCAAATATTGATTGTAACTAGTTTGTGTAGAACTAAGCAAGTTTGTGTAAGAATTACTTGTAGAAGAGTTAGTAGAGAAACTGAAGTGTACATAGTTTCGTTTAAACACAAAGTTAAACTAACAAGGTTACTATATAATGGTTTCGTTTATTTTCTATCATTGGTAACGATAATGGTCATGCTGATGGCAACAAAGACAACAGTAATTATGATGATGATGATGATGCTGATGATGATGATTCCAAGGAAATAGAAGGGAAACATCTTACTGAGGTACAACCTTCAGGCATATTACATTTGTTGTAATAAGAGAGAGTAATACCATTTAAAATTGTTTTAATGGCCTTCGCCTCACACCAGAAGTAATGTAAAAACTATCACATTTTATTGCACAAGAACATATTCTCTTTCATAATTTTTTTTGTAAAAACCAGCAATTACTGTACATTTTTATATAATCTTATAAGTTATAACAAACTTTCTGCAGTAATCTATACATAAATAATACCTATTCTATGTAAAACAGGTACAGTAGGAACAATTTATGTTGCATAATGTGAAACATTTGGAAAAATAGTGTATGCTATCACACCTGACTACCAGGTCAATTATACATCTTACAGTATGACGTCACATCTCAAATCAGAGTTATTGTTTCTCAGATAGAATGCAACCTTACTGGTAACTATGATTTATAAGTGTATAACACTGTTCTATACACGTTTGTTATAATTATATTATATGATTTGCATAAGCTGATAAATTTGGGTTTTATATATAAAATATTATAATAGAAACAGTAAAGCAGAATGCATGTTTTCCTCATTTCTCGGGTTTGAAGATAAGTATTGGCTTTTTAAAAGTGACTAGAGACTTTAAAACTTTATGATACCAAACCATAATATATACTTAAAATAAAATTATAACTGAAAATCTTCCGGAAATGTAATGTTAAGAATGAATATTAATTATTGAATTAATTGAAGCCAGAATGTTTCTTTGTAAGTGTATGTTACTTTTTCATGAAAGAATAGCCGTACCGACTGTTATGAAGTCTGACAACTTATGACATACAATAGATCCCACTCACATGGCATTTTAATTACTTTGCCCAAAGTGTTGGTGTTATAAGACACAAAATAAAGGAATAGAAATATTCAATTATTATTTAAGTTTTTGAAAAATATGCATCTACATCTTCAAAATCACAATGTGCCTGATGAGTTATTTTATAAATGCCTTGGGTAGGATGAACATTTAAGAAGTTATGCTACTTTTTCGATTATTTTATTCACATATATAAATCTGTCATCGCAAGAAACTGTGTTGTGTACTTAACACTGTAAACCTAAGAAAACCTACAAGTTTTGTAGGGTTAAATTTGTTTAAATGTTTAAAAAAAGCACCCAACAAAAAGCACTTTTCTATCGGGTTTCAAAAACGTCATACGAATGATGGAGAAAAAAGGAGTGAGGGCGATGGAGAGGAGAATGGAGAGGATGGGAGAACGGTAATAAGCATGGAAAAGAGGGAGGAACAGAGAAGGGAAAGCGAGAGAGAAAATGGGAGAGGGAGAGATATGAAAATGGAAGGAAAGAGGAAGGTACACCTTCTACCAAAAGTTTAAGAACACCTGCATATTTCACCTAAAAACACTCTGTGCTTAAACTATTTTGTACAACGGCCTTATGCTTCGTCAAAAAAGTTATCTTAGCAAAGGCTACATTTACAAAAATTAGTAGATGTCATTATTTTTAAGGAGCTATGACTGTTTTAGCATAAAAAACACCGAAAAATAATCTCATTATTAAATCTTTTTGGAGATGTGACCATGAGAATATATGGAATGCCAATTATATTTTTCTCTGAAAGGAAAGATACATAATTATGTGAGGAATATTAATAAATATGACATTGTTATCCTATACTGTTTATAATGAATTGACACAATGTTTATAACTTTAAAACAAATTTGAAAAAAGAGTTTAAATTAGGACTACCTGGCAATGGATTCAATCCTAAGGAGCCAAGGAAGTTGGCTCATTCATGTGTATTGTTTATACTGCAAATCACACCACTGAATCCTGGTATGTTGATCTTGCTACACTGCCATGGCATTCTGTTGCGCTGTAGCTTCCGTTTGTTCTGGCGCGAAAAGAGATAGTTAAGTAAAAATGGATAAAAAACGCGAAGAAGGATATTAAGTAGCTAGCGATTGGTTCCCATAGGTGCAGTAAGTTATACAGATATTGCAATTCAACTGGGGTTAATTAAGACATGTGTGGTAAAGACAATAAAAATATAGGAAAAGTGGCACATTTTCAGACCTGGAGCGAAGTGGTAGGTCAAGGGTTGCATTGTCCCTGGAGGACAGACCTATGAGATCCGAAGGTAGAGGAGTAGCTGCCCCAGGTCGAAAAACTGCCGAGAACTTCGAAAAGCATTATCCGAATCTTGGAATAATATTGCCGTGCAAGAGCGAAGGAATCTTGTAAAGAGTATTCCAGAAGAGTAAATTTACTGTAGACAAAGGTGGCCCAATAAATTGTAAAATCGTCTGCAATGTATATTTGAAGCAATATTTATACATGTATAATAATGTATAATGTCACGTGTTCTACGAAGAGAAAATTTCGAAGTATCAGTGGGTGTCCCTAAACATCTGGCAGAACCTGTATAGTGGGAGAAGAGATAAAACGTGAGAGAAGGTGAAAGGAAATATAATCTTCACATTAATGCAATAACAGAAGCAGAGTTACGGGTTGTGTTAATACATTTAATATTCTAGTTAAAATACGAAAGCATCTCTGTGCTACGCAATTATTATTGCAACGTGTTCTCCATTTTTCTTTTACATATAGCATGCTCTCACTTTTTTATTAACAATAACTCAGATGGCAACGCAAAAGGAATTTTAAAGATCCAAACCATGGCGACAGACTTAAATTTTAGGCTGCATATCATCCATTTGTATTATAAAGTAAAAATGAATCATTCTCAGTATTTCAAAAGAATTCTGCATTCGCCATTTTGACAGATTGTTCAATTCCAATTGTAAACCTCAGCCTTACCATTAGCATTCACAAATTCCCACCAAGTTAGCTTATTGTTGGGCTACACTAGGGAACAAGTTACAATGACCCAAGCATTTTCTTTAGAAAAAAAAAAACCAGGAAAAATCCAAAAAAGTCGTGAAAATGCTGTGCATAGCCCCACAGAGGGAATGGTCAACTATGGATAAAAGTGTGCAAATGTATTCACAATATACCGAAGAAAGATAAAGTTCACTCTGAGCAATTTTGTTTCATGTCAAGTACTATATCATTAGTAACGCCGTGAAGTTCAAAGCGACGTTTGAAAGAACTAAATGTTTAGAGCAGTACACAATGCGTTACTGAATAGATCAGCTTGATAGACATGGAAGCCGTTCTTACCTTCTAGAACACAATGGTTCTACGAAAAACTCTTCAATTATTCAAGTTTATCTTCTATGTAACGCAGGTAAAACGTACGAAGAACTGAAAAGTTCTGGTGAAAAGACTTTCTACTTAGGTTACACTCTTTATAAACGAGTGAAGATTTAATGCTCACTTAAGGACAACCAAACTGATAATACTATTACGCGCCAGTTGCACGAAACACGACACAAGGAAGGTGCTTTACTGAAATTAAGAGCGGTTACTTTTAATCGCTTTGTGTACTCATTTACTTACGTCAAGGGAACGAACGCCGAAAGTGCTGCAGGACTAATGCAGTTTTGGGTGGACAGACGGTTTTTAGAGATAACGGTGCAGACTGATACTAGGAAAACAAAATTCTTCTTTCTTCTTCTCACATCGACTGGGCTACACCCGTTCCGGTCTCACATTTGCTTTCCCCAACGCTTCTTTGGCATTCCAACCAGTTTACTCATAGCTTCTCTCTTGTTTCTGCGTTGCGAATTTGCTATATCTGAGGAATCTTCCCTAGGGGTTGCATGACCTTGTCAGGTGGGAGAGCTTGTGTGACCTAATGACCCCTTGGGCTATGCCGACGGTAGCGTAGCTACTGGTAGGGCCTCCCTTGTCGGACTCGGACGAAGAAGCAACCCAGTAGAGCATGCCCAACGGTTCTGAAGGTGGAAGAAGAGGAATCCCAACGGCGGAGGAAGCGGAAGGGGCGCCCCAAATAACCGCTGTCTTGTGGGGGAGAAGAAACCTCAACAGAAAAATCGGCTTGCTTGGAAGCGTCACTAAGATCGTGTGCTGCTTTGGCTAATAACCAGCATACCTTAAAACACCTTATTGATGAAAATGAAGCAAAGAGCCGAACAACACACTACGAGGACAACACACGCTTTTATTACGATTTTAATGATAAAGATTTTAATGATAATCTTAACTACCAAGTCCAGCTTTACTTGATTGTCCTCGTTTCTTTGGTTTTTACATTGCTTGTACGTTCCAAATAATGTTTGCATTTGTAAGAACATAGCTTTAATATGAGCTGATAAATGTTTTTTTTTTGTGATACAATTTTATGATATGTAGAATTTCAAACTATAAAACATCTACAATGCAAGTTCGTAACTTTAAGCATTGACCCACATGCTCAGCGAAACCTCAGGAAAAGTAGCTCTTTCCAATGTCGTGTTACTTGACTTGCGCATTTAGCTCGCTAATTCCCCATGCATACGTTGTATATGACGAACTGATAGGATAGCATAATAATCTCTATCTCAGAAAATGTAATAAATAGTGAAATTTAAAGGCATTCACTTTGTAATAAAAATCGATAGTATGTTTATTACACAAAATTATACCAGCTTGGAAAAATAAACGAAAAGAGTTGAGCGGGATGAAATAATGAATTCAAAAGATAGCAGACCCAAAGTACGCGGAGTGGTTAGTAGCAATATCACGAAAACACGCAAGATGGCGTGGTACGTAACACCTTAGTCACTTTGGCTATCCTTTTCTTTTTATCATAAATTGTAGTGCTGATCCAGGATAAGGTACCAAATCGATGTTATCGCAGTTTTAGCTTGTATTTTACTATTTTATATTTATTTACAGATTGTCCAGCACACTAATGGTACGAGTATATTGAGGTGAGCAGAGCTGTCCTCACCACTAAGAGAAGGTATCTGGGAACTGAACACATATACGTTTGCTTTTTATTAAAGCTTCTCTTCAATTTAGGATTACTATAAAGAGTATTTTATTTCCACCCAGGTCTGAATATATGAATTCTCATACTAGAGGCAAACTTCTTTTAATTTAGCTCATTTTATCTGTTTAGTAGCTTTCGTTTTTTCTGCATAGCTAGTAGAAGAGAAAGAAAAGAAATAAATGGAGAAAATGGAGAAAACGTGGCCTCTCTTGCAAATTAATGTAAATTACTGTTGTTTTAATTTTGATGTAAAGAACAATTTCTGTCTAGCACAAATTAATACGTAATTAATGATTTGAAGCGTTTCCGGAGTTGGTTACTAATGATAGTTTCTCGGGTTAGCAGCCAGGATGGGGCAGAGTTAGTCGCTGGAAGCTATTATCAAATTAATACGGTTATCCGCAACAAATACTACAACTTTTAGCAACAGAACAGCGAATTAATATTGTTTGATTGCAAACTTCCAACATGCTGCCCTTCCTCCCTGAAAAAAAAAAAAAAAGTCTGCCGCCGTCCATGCATAACATTCGATTAATATATGTACCTACTCATGCCAATATTTTACCATTTTCATCTGATAAATGTTACAGAATATTATGGATGAACCGGAAACTTTAAAAACATTTGTGAACAGATAGAGAACTTCTTAAGAAAAGAAGATATCCCAAAATAATTAACATCAGGGGTTTCGTACGTATCAGTGAAATTGTATCCTGCTCTTTAGAAAGTTCTTAAATATTTTGCAACTCATAAGACGAGGCATTTATTACTAATGACAGTTTTATTACATTGAAGTTTGGAAGAAACCAATGATTTACTGATAGTGTCTTATGCATACAAATAAAGGGAGTAGAATAGTTTGTTTTAATATAATGTCTATTAAACTTCCAGAAGAGTATTTCATTTCTACATAAACAGTTAATGATAAGATTTTATAACTTTATGATTTTATGGCATACACAATCCACCTGAGCACGTTATCTCAATTCACAACATGAAATTCGAGCAGCTTTCTCATCTCTCTTCCACAGTACAGAGATTCTTTACACTAACAGTAACTAGTCTATTGTGTTTCTGCCAACATCAAGCTTATTAATTAAAGAAAGAGACACAATTTTGTAATGCAACAACAGGTTTGAACACGGAAGCTTTGGTTCTAACATTAAATGATAGGATACATCTAATTCAGTACTACTAATATGGTATCTATGTTACGATAAAGTACAATTCTGGACGATATAATCATTAGAGTCTGTGCGGAATAAGTTGGTAGAAAGAGATAGCGATATTAGTTGGAAATGACCTGAGCCCGCTCCCTTGAGAACAATGAACAACCTTCATTAACGAAATAGCTTTTCTGGTCAAAATCATTCTTGTTGTCAAACCTCTTTCACTGTGACACCTCTCACTGAGTAGTGCCTAGTTAGCAGGAGAGGATCGTCACAACACTGCGTGCGAGGGAGAGGGTGAGTACTGCTCTTTCTGCATGCTGGCTGCCAACTTATTCCGCACAGAATATAACCCTATATTTAGTAACTGAGTGTTCGTTTCGGAAAGAAAATGGAAAAAAGAAGAAGGAAAAAAGAAAAAGAAAAAAGAAATCTGAGAACTAAGCAAAAATTGCATTACCGAGAGAATAGCTCACTATGAATATAAGCAATTTAGACATACTGTAAACTGCGTAGCTTTTGTTCAATAAAGTAATAATGTTTCTCCCTGGTCAAAAATCTTACAATTTGTAAAGCTTTCAAGTTGAAGTGAACTTTACAACAGGGATGTATTTATAATTATAGGTGTGCTGCGTAAACTATAGGTAATTATTTGTATCAAAGGCTTGCTCTGTACTACTGCATGTTTAATTTAGACATTTCAAAACTATGAAATTATGAAATACGATCATCCTTGGACTTACGAAACTGAAACATCTTCAGATTGAAAGTCCACTTTGTAGTACTCTATGAATATTCAGAAACTCATGCTTGAGTCCCCTGAGCTATTTGCCTTGAAACGATTCTTCATGCTTGGAAGAATGTTGAAGGCTTCCTTTATCTAGCTCATTTTCGAAGGCCTCTCTGTTTTAGAGCCTCAAGTTTTAAACCAATATATGAACCTAAACCTTATCATGTAAGTTCACAACATAAAGAATAAAACAGATCTTGCTGGCCTACAATTTGAAGAGAATTATTATCTATACATTCTGTAACAAAACTGTTTTAGGAATACTAAAGACATAAGCTACGTTTTAAAATAAAACAGTATTTGATATTTTAGGCAGGGAAAGAATTGTTGCTGTAATGTTTGATATTTGTTACCAAATGAACTTCAGCACGATTTTCAATTTTTGCTTCACCAGTATCGGAATTCATTACAGAAAAATGTTGAAGAAGGTAGGAGTATCACGAAAATATTAAATATTTATGACGTAATGCCTAAATACATGCAATAAACAGAAAAGTTGCAAACGTGGTTTCTTACATGAAATGACAGACAAATTACTTTCCTTCCCTAGCACATTAACTATAATGTAACTTAAAGTGTGAATATAATACATTATCAATATAATAAATTGTAAATTAAATTATAGTTTACATTATATGAGTACCTTAAATGTTGTAAACATGCTACTGGACAAGTTTGGATTAAAAGCGTAAATAATATTTAAATTGAAATGCTATTTTTTGGAAAACATGCATTCTGCTTTATTTCGATAAAAATAAAACTCTTAAATGTTGCAAATATACTGCAACTCCATATAAACTTTGTACACAAATATACATAGGACGGATTTCTAGAACAGATGTTCGAATGTTTGGACGGAATATCTTCCATTAGTTTTTGCGTGCATAGATTCTCCTGCTAACATAAACACGATTAGCATTTTGATAGAACTTTCTTTTCATTAGAATTAACTAAAATTGGTCCCTAATCTTAACAATTTATTCCAATTAAGTTTACTTTTTCAGTGTTTTCAACACTTATAAGCGTATGTATCAGTCAATCTTATCATTAGAGTTAGGAAGTTCATATCAAGGCAGGGATTCTCCGGTTGACTACATATCGTGACACTAAACGGTCAATTATACCGCTCGCAAAAGTTAAAGGCATGTGAACGCTGGCCAATGCTCAAGCAGAGCGCTGTTGCCAAGCGTAGTGCGTGTACCGGCAGACGGTCTGTACATAAGGTTGTGTGAGATGCATGCACCTCATTCGGCAGCGCTGGTAGGAGGGGCAAGCGTAGGATTCGCTGGAGTCCGCAGTACGCCCCGCCCCCATATGCCTTTAAGTTTTGCGAGGATTATAGTAGCATTTACTAATGTTTGCAAACCAACTTATTGCGCAACATGTATGTGCAACACGATATGATACAAATTAATATAGACGCTGTAAGTATCGTTTGATATAGACGATATGAGTCTGTTTATTTTTAGTTAATAGTTCGCTTAACAACACAGGCTTGGTATGAACTTCGTAACCCTGTCCATCAACAAATGCACTTGAAACATTCATTTACAAAAACAATTGACTAGTGTACTGTTTCATAAATTAATACATTACTTAATGAACTACTAATATATACCACTTAACTTAAAATGAAATATCTCAGCTTACACTATAACAAGCATTAAAGTTCTTTAGATTGTTTATGCAGAATAACGAATAAGTAACTGTTATTTACACTGTATTTTGTACTTTTAAATTTTGGTTTTAAAACCTTTATAAGGATTATGAGTGCATAACATGCAAAGAAAATATTTTTGTTCTTATCAGGATAAATTAAACCAGAATAAATTAAGTTTTCGAAGAAATGTAAATGTTGCGGACAAACCACAGGAATAACCTTTATCTTTATCTTGTTTGCTGTCAACATGTTGTGCATATGCACTGACATATTCATTAATAGAGTATTTAAGTCTCCTTATTATTTCATAACAAAAGTTGAGTAACTGTTGCTTCATTGGTGTATTGTGACAAATAAATACATGAAATGTCTGAAAGAATGTCTATTATGCTGCTTAGAAAAAATCAAGGCTCTCCTGAATGGAAGCAGCGCGCAAGTCTCAGGTATAAGTGACGTAAAGTGTTACTTTTACGCCAATCCATTCTAATGGAAATAGTGTTTCCTAAAAATAAGTTAATTTCGTCATTATTTAAAGTCTGTGAGTGTCAATGTATTGGCTTTATATTCACAAAAAATGCAAATAAGGAGGATAAATCACATGCATAACACAACACATTGACATAAATTGTGCATGAGTGTTTTGATACTGCCATTCATTTACCATAAATACATTTTTTTCCAGTCACATTTTGAGGTAATTGCTCTTTGCTTTCTTAACAGCCTTAACGTTCACAGCTCTGTACATTTAAAAAATCTGTACAAATAAATAACTAGACTATGTATCTGTTGCGAAGATAGCTTGTCTTAATTTTAAATTTAATTTATAATAACTTGCAAAATTAAACGAAATATAATGTACGAAATATTTTGAGAAGTCCACACATATTCCTAACTGCAGCTATACAACCTTTTAGAAAATTATTAACATTTGGTTAAATAGAAACTAATTTACAATTTGTTAGCTGAAAGTAAGCATCATCATTCCCTTTTTCGAAACACATGATATGCTTTACAGATATATCTCATCATCTCCATCCATTTAATTGGTATAAAGAATATGATTTAATTTTTGGGTAACTGAATTTTGCTTAACTACGTGATTTGAACTGCATGCTTTAAAAAATGACTTGTTTCTCCTCATAAACCTTTCTGTTGATTCCTTTTAGCTTTAGGCAGGAGACAAGTTATTGAACTCTTCAGTGTATGTAGAAACGTCCTTAGGATCGGATGAGTAACTGTCTTTGCACACGAATGCCGATTAAACGGATACATACTATTTGTGCAACTATTAAAGGTCGATTATGGAAAAGGGGGCTTTCATTTTTACTTTCTCTACTACGTACCATGAGCAAACGAAGTATTGTGTCCCATCCTAATATTCGAGTCAAGATTTCACCGGAAATACATGTCTTGAGGCCCCTTGAACTCCAAAAAGCTGTTAGGAAAGAGGCCCACGTGTGTCTGTGAGTAACCTAACTCTAAAACGAAAAGTTCGCTAAATACAAGCACGAAGACACTTTTCCCATAAACTGCCCTGACGTCTTTTCTCAAAATTAGAATAATGTATTCTGGTTTGATTGGCTGTTAAATTATTTTATACCAAACTAGAAGCAACGTGAGTCAAACTTAATTCTGACAACAGGGATTGCTAGTTTTTAGTGACATGTTTGAAGAAGGCGAAGACGATTTAGGAAGGATTTAAATAGGTGCCTTGGTACTACAATCATTCTTCTCGTCGTTGGATAATATTCACATTGAGAAGGTAGATTCAGACTGAACAATTCAATGCCATAGCCAGTATTTAACTATGTATCTTTCATTTCATACGCTTGCGCAAAACAACTGACCTACCATGGTAGCATACACCACGAGATTTCATCTCCCACTGAATTAATTAATTAAATCTTTAATTCTTTTCTTTCTCTTCCTCTCACCTATGCCAAGCTAGAACTTAGGGAGTGAAGACAGAGGTCTGTCTTACTATTTTGGGCGTACTTGCTTCCCCTCCTTCAAATCGTCGAAATTGCATTAAAAATATCATGTGTTGCACTCACGTGACTTTCTCTACTCTTGTACTAACCATCCGTACAAACTCTTATTCATATATCTTCTTTGTGTTAGTTGAGATAAATATTTGTAAAAATTATCTTATTGCTTATCTCCTTGTAGGCACAAGGACAATATGGGAATACAGTACGCTTTTAGCGATAGTCAAATCTTTTTAAGCTTTGAGATCCCGTTCTCTTTGGACCCTTAACATAAAAAAAATGAACAACGATGTTCCATTTCACCATAGTTTTGCTTTACGAAACTGACACAAATAACAAGGAATATCTCCGAAATGGTTCACTCTACAAAAGGGGGGAAAAAAAGAAGAAAAAAAAAAAGACATTGTGCTTTAGCGAAATCTACATTTTTTGGACAGTAAAATTTTATCTATCTCTTACGGTTTACGAGTTATTTAAAAATCATCCAGAGTAAACAGTACTACATAGGCTATAGCCAGAAAATTCAAATATATGCATTTTATTCGTCATACAAATGTCTTAAACATAAGACATTTTAATCAAAATCGTTGGAGCCATTTTCAAGAAAATCGAAGTTTTTGAAACATTTTCCATGTAAAGGGTAGTTTAGGGTGGGGATATTTTCTTCAAAATCTTCGTGTCGTATCCCTGAAAGACATTAAACTTAAATACCAACTTTGGTTGTTAACCGACTTTTCGTTTTTGAGTTATGCTGTCCACAGACTGACAGACTGACACACACACACACACACACACACACACACACACACATACACACACGTGCCTTTTTCTAAAAATGCTGCTTTTTGGACTCAGGGAGTCTCAAAACATGTATTTCCGATGAAATATCGACATTGAATTGTTGGGTGGAATACAATACTTCCTCTACTTACAGTAGAGAAAATAAAAATGTGCCTGCAAAAGTTTTCTGTTCGATTTCAGTGCATATATTCAAGCTTATTGCGCACTTTTACTTTTTTTATTACGTATAGTAAGCGGGAGAAGTACTGTATTCGACCCAAAATTCCGGTGTCGAGATTGCACCAAACATGTTTTGAGGCCCCGTGAATCCAAAAAGGAGCATGTTTTGGAAAAAAGGTCCGTGTGTGTGTCAGTGAACAGCAAGACCGAAAAACCACTTTAAACCAAATTTGGTATATAAGTTTAATATCTTTCAAGGATATGACATGAAGATTTTGAAGGAAATCCCTCCACCCTAAAATTACCCTTCAGATGAAACATTTGTTGAAAATTTTGATTTTCTCATAAACGACTCTAAGAATTTTGATTAAAATGCCATACATTTAAGATATTCTTATAGCAAGTGAAATGCATATTTTGAATTTTCTGGTTACAATCTATGTAGTGCTGTTTACTCTTGATGACTTTTGCATAGCTGGTAAACATAAGAGATAGACCAAATCTTACTGTACACAAACTGTAGATCTCGTTTAAACACACAAGTTATGTCCAAATGCATCTTTTTGTGGAGTGAACCATTTCGGAGATATTCCTTGTTATTGTATGAATTTTGCAATACTTAAAACTTTTCTCAAATGGAAGGTCGTTATTCAAAATTTTATTTCTTGATCATGCAAAGAGAATGAAATTTCAAAGTTTTAAGGGGAGTTAGGGGTGAGTTTAGGAAATTCTACAATTTGTATGCCAGCATTACCAAATTTTAACCACGTTACTATAGTGGTTAGATATGCAGCTGTACAAAATTTGAAGTATGTAAGTGAGTTTTTTAATTAAAAGCTTTTAATTGATTAAAAAGATAAATGGAGTGAACAATTTCGGAGATATTCCTTGTTATTGTATGAATTTTGCAATACTTAAAACTTTTCTCAAATGGAAGGTCGTTATTCAAAATTTTATTTCTTGATCATGCAAAGAGAATGAAATTTCAAAGTTTTAAGGGGAGTTAGGGGTGAGTTTAGGAAATTCTACAATTTGTGTGCCAGCATTACCAAATTTTAACCACGTTACTATAGTAATTAGATGTGCAGCTGTACAAAATTTGAGGTATGTAAGTCAGTTTTTTAATTAAAAGCTTTTAATTGATTAAAAAGATACTCTGATTAAAAATGCTCCTTGCGTAGCAATTTTTATATGTTTGGCATGAAACTTGGTGATCTGATGTTTCATGCACATGAAAGTCATAATTTCTCTGGATTTTTATTTTACACCAGTACTTTAGTATCTGGAAATTTTTTAATATGTCTATTTACAGATTTCACGTCTTTTTAACTTTCCATCGTCATTTGAATGTGAATATGCTCAATATTACTTGACTGATATCAAAACCCAGAGCAATTTTGGAGCCTTATATGAATAAGAACACATCCTGAAATTTTCAAAAGAATCCCTTAAGAACTCTGTCGCAAGGAGTTTTTCAGATGCGTGAAAATGCTGAGAAAAAGAAACTGAGAAAAACAGCATTAAACTTTTAAAACGTTCTAACCCCATCAGAGGTGTGTTGCAGCATAGGTTTCACTTTCTTATCTCTTATTCTCTCTTATGCTGACAATTTCTGCAATTTATGGGCTCTCCTTGTGTGTGTTTGTTTCCTGGCACTGCATTTTCTCTCTGAATACATCTTCTAGCATTGCACTTCTGACAAATGCATATTGTTCCAACTGAAATGTTTTCATTCCTAAGACTATTCATCACTTGAATTGACTTCACACACCCCATATTAAACTCCATGACAGTTTTCAGTACTGCAAGTTCAAGTTTATTCCTAAACACACCTATTTTGGACAAATAGCTCCCACAACATTGTGAAGAGATACATTCGAGTTCTGTGTCGTACCCTTCGCATAGCGTTCTAGCAGCTGGTCAGAACCAAGTCGCTGATCCGGAAATAGAATTTTAGTTACCACTTCTGGAGACAACTTGTGATTTTGTGGATGCAGATTAAGGATCATTTACATGATTGAGTTTCTGATCCGTCGATATTCAGTCTCGGTGGGTGCGTACGCCTAACCACCAGCCATTTAATCACTATGCACAACTATTTAAAAATGGTCGCTAGATCTTTAAAAATGGTGCTGGCATCAAAATCATTGCACTTTTTAATAGACAAAACATTGAACAATTTTTCAACATAAAAATCTAAAAATCAACTTTTTTTTTACCAAATGGGCCAAATCTCACCCCTAACTCCCCTTGCAATACTTAAAACTTTTCTCAAATGGAAGGTCGTTATTCAAATTTTTATTTCTTGACCATGCAAAGAGAACGAAATTTCAAAGCTTTAAAAGATTTAACTATCGCTCAAAGCCCACTGTATTCCCATATTCCCTTGGCGCCTACAAGAAAATGAGCAATAAAATAATTTCTGCAAATGTTTATCTCGACTAACATGAAGAAGATGAGGAATAAAGGTTTGCAGTAATAGTTAGTACAAGAGTAGAGAAAGTAATGTGAGTGTAACACATATTTGTATCAAAGGCAACATAATAAACACTCATCATTAATTTTGGTAAGGTATAAACTTAACACGTCTTTACCTGCAATCAAAACAAGTTTATCCAGCATTCGTATGCATTTTTAATGGTAAATTTACTGTCATGTTTCAGTTGGTTGGTTTGAAATTCTACAGTTTGAGAATTTCTCATGATGGATGTAGTTGTAGCTTAAACAGAAACCACTTATATTCACTATAGTTTGACAACTAGCTCCGAGAGAATTTGTGAATAGTTGTGCTCCACACTGAGCGCAGGCAGGGAAAGGCCTTTATCGCCGTCCCTTAGGAAATTGGCGAGGAATTGTTGACCGCCACGGTCGGGGATGAGTGGCAGAATATTCTCTGTCACGGTACTGACTAGGCAGGGGTCATCATCCTTGAGGACGCGTGTTAGGAGAGAATTGGGTGGCTTCTTGGGACGCCCTCGTCTTACAATGGGTGCTCTGGGTTGGTATTGTTCCTCCACTCCACGGAAGAGACTGAAGAGGAGGTCCGTATTTGCTGCACTAATTTGGCGACGACTGGATGGGCTGGGGCTCTCCTCACTTCGACCTCCTGCTGACAGAAAACAAAAAAGTAAACACACACTGCTTATTCATTTGTTCAAAACGGTATAAGCGGATTACCGCGAGTTGTGCGACTAGTATAATAGTTACTTATGGAACAAGTGATACTCTTAATGATTATGGCACATGTGAATGTCGTTTGTACGACGCTTTTCAGGATATCCTATTAAGGTTATCCATGTAAGGGCTGGATACATGTTATAAAAACTTAGAAAATAAATTGCAGGGAATAAATCATGAAACAACTCATATCCACAGCTAAGTCTTCAGATGTTCGTAAATGAGACATTAATTTCTCTCGCCGCATTTGTTTGTTATTGTATGGCATGTTAAACCGATAATACTCACATTCATCCCCTTTCTGGGAGATAGACCAGGGAGAGAAGTGAGCAGGTGTTAGGGACTGCGATGTAGCCTATTATTAGTACAACATAGTTATCAATTAAGATCTTAATGATTCTACATTTACCTAATGATGTGTTCAGGTTTTTTGAATTTTCATTGTTCAAAGAAAGAACATCACAAAATTTTCTCATCTCTCATTTAAGAAGAAAACAGGATACTAAAGTAATGAATGTGGTGTATTCTACATCATTATTAATGTAGCTGAATATTACCATATAGATCTTTTCACATTAGATAGAGGAAGCCCTGGACTATAGGAATTTCCACGTTATGAAGGCACAACGGGCTCTTATGGACCATGCTATTCTTATGGAAGATTCACGTGCGCTGTTGCCAAATGTGCGTGTTTTCAAATGCGACTAAGATAAAGTATGTACATGCATTTCGGTGTGAAATGTGTCAAAGAATACTATGGCATGCACGATAAACCTTTTATATAATTATATAGTTTTTAAAATAATAAAATCTAAAATTTTGTCGAAAGCAGATTTTTTAACATCTTTCTCGCTCCGAACGTCAAAACATGGTTTCAAATCGAAATAATTGCAATGAAAAAAATCTGGATTATTCGCTTGCTTTTGTAGGCCACTTTGGTATTTAGATTATATCAATATATCTAAACATATTTTTCTAAATAAATAAAATTTAAAACAAAGTGTTAAGATTCTTCATTTATACAGTGGAAAATGTCGTCGCTGGCTAATTCTTGTTCTGTAAGTCCACGTAAAAACTTCCAGCGACAAAGTTGTCAAGGAAATAACGAAATTATTTTTTATACACATATAGAACGTCTCCAGTACCGAAGTATCCATGAATCACCATTTAAAGACAAATGTTTGCGGCGCGCCGGACGAAAGCCGGTCCTCGTGTCTTGGAGATGATGAAAACCAGATGTGGTATGACAGGCCGATAAGGCATTGTACTTCAGCGCAGGTTTTCAATAGGTTTTGGGAATCTGAGGCGTGAGCGAGTTTTACAAGCTCTCTGGTAATTATGTGCATTGCAGTTAAGTTATCAGTGCGGAATGGATCGCAGAAAAAAAGGCGAAATTATTAAAAGTGGCGACCGAAAAACAATTCTTAGAGTGTATGATTATTGAAAGAAAAAGAACCGCGGATACAGTGACTCGTTTATTGTTAGTGAGCTTCATAAGGCGACTGGTTTAAGTAGGCCTACATTTTTTATATTAAGAAAAGAATGTAAAGAGGGTCCCATCACTACTCCGCGGCTTACATGCAAAACCAGCAGAAGATAAAATATGATCTTTTTGAACGCAAATATGGCACAAATTTCCTGAATTTCTATTTCAAAGTACTCTCCCCTACAATTCTGACCGTGTTGAAAAAAATCAATGAGGATGAGGACCTGCCAAATTTTAAATATTCAACCTTTTATAGCTTAGGGAGGAAATAGGATTTCATTTTGAAAACAGAGGAAATAAATCGTTTATGGTTGAGACAAATTATATTATAGTGCGGCGACATTCCTGTTTACGGAAAATAAAACAATTCAACAAAGAGGTAAGGAAAATCGTATACCTTGATGAAAGTTGGGTATCAAAAGTTTGGAAGGATAGGAAGCGCTTTTTGCCGGGTTATCCACTGGTCTTAAATCACCTACTGCTCGCGGACCACGATTTGTAATATTGCATGTGGATGGTACGATTTTTACAGGGTGCAAAACTTGTTTTCTTGTAAAAAGGTTCTGTTG
Organism: Tenodera sinensis; assembly: GCA_030765045.1. NCBI lineage: Eukaryota > Metazoa > Arthropoda > Insecta > Mantodea > Mantidae > Tenodera > Tenodera sinensis. Next base: position 85,764,629 of record CM060963.1, read on the forward strand.
ATTATCATGATGAAATGGACAGCGATAGATTTTAACAGTAATTCAGGAATCAACTAGCAAAACCACGGTAATCGCTGCGGCGCAACATACATGGCAACGCCGCGCTGATTCTCCATAAGAGCCATTGTGCCTTCATAACGTGAAAACTCCTATAGACACAAAAATGTGGATATTGAGATTACACTAGAAAATCACGTTTTAAATTCCCTAATACGAAGGAAACAAAAAAGACCGCCAGTCATTTCTGTCAGATTTCTATTACAGATGCAACCTGAAGACTGTCAAGGAATTTCTTGTGATTTTTATTAAAACTTCGTACACTTGAGATACTGACATCAAAGTAAAACGCAAGTCTTACATTTTCTCTATGAATAAATAAATTGTGAAATTCTCTGCAGCTGGTAAACCATAAAACAAACATAAAACTCACAAACAAAGCCCTTTAAAATTCCCACTAAACGACTTTTTTCGCATTAACAGTCTTCTCTGAAAAATTAAGTCGCATTGCTTTAAGCGGTACATTCTTAAACAGCACGCGATTTCTTTTGTTTTCTATGAGCTCTAGCAGAGTATGGAATAGCAATGTTTATAACATTTGTCAACAACTTTTTAAATAGTTGACTCTCGTCTGAGCATGTGCACTATAACCCAATGTGCAATAAGTATAATAATTGTCATCAGGATGACTGACTCACTGATTCATTCACTCACTGACTCACTCACTCACTCACTGACTCACTTATAATACACATAGGTAAATGTTTATACTATTCTCGTTTCCTATGATACTCAGAAACAACAATGTGATGAAACGCCCGAATGCCCTTCATATTGGACGCGTTACTTGTGAGTCCTTGCCGCGCAATTGGGAGTACAGACAACGCCAATTGTGGCTTTCCTCTTTCATTCTTGGTTGTGTTAAAGGACATCGTGGCCCATGATATTGATCGCTACTTCTGAATATTTAAAAAGCGCAAACCACTTTTGTGTGTAAGGAACAGACTTTTAAGCAAGCAGTAGAAGTCTTAGGTGATCTGTGCCTTCTCTCTAATTCTCTTTGAGCTTTGAAAAACAAACCAAAATAGTTGGCTCACGAGAGAAAAACTTAATAAGTCGTAGAAAACGAATTTAATTGTATGCACTGTTTGGGAGCATCTCTCAGTTTCAGACGATATCGTCTTACGGGTTCTAGCAAGGGCTGAGTGACCAATGACAGTTACAATACCGTGCAAGAGGCGTGGTACGGTAATAAGGACAAGCAAAGTTGGTGGTGGGAGAGGGAAAGGGTAACAGACACCTAGCCTCATAAAAAAGCCACGTGTTAATTTTTTTAGATTTATCTCCAAATTATTAATGCCTATTATGAAAAAGGTTGGAAATTATGCTTGAAATAAGCAGGATTTATTGAGTTAAACGATTCTGTGTTATAAGAAAAACTTTAACGTTGTCCTTAGAACCGCTAAAACATGCAAACCTTCACAGTAAACATAATGCAATGTTATATGGAAAAATATATAGACGTTTAATCCAAAAAATTTTCCCTACATTTAGACTGAAATTAAAAAATTCGTCTCGAAATAGCTCTAAACATGTTTCTCCATTATGTTATATTAGAATGCGGTTTCTACTTTCGAATGAAAGGTTTTCTTTCATGCAATAAACCGCATTTCTTGGGTGGCATTAAAACTTAATTACATTTCTGTGAATTTGTATGGTTTCTGAAATTTGTCGAACTGTGTTACCAGCTTGCCTTAGAGCATAAAGCATACGCACAACATTACTGTGAACATGGAAAAGAAAGGGGGAAAAAGTTTGCCCATCTCCGGGTTTGAACTCGATTTCCCGGGTTTATTAGGTGCACAGTCAGGCATGATAACCATGCGGCCAAAGCACACGTTTTAGAGTTGCCCTGTGTTTCTTTAGCTGTTTGCCACAACCTGTTATCCATTGCAGTGGCGTGAAGCCACATGTTAAGTCCACAGATTCAGCACTTTTGGCAACGCTTCAATTTATGTAGAACTGCTTCTTCATAGAAGCAAAATACGGGCTTTACTAAGTGCCTAGTAAGCGTTATTTCTTTTTCAATGGCTTCTATTTACGTATTTATTTCTGGTCATGAATCATTGATCACAATCTCTAAACATTTCGAATACGTATAACTTGGTAACTTGACGCCATAGACCAAAGGTTTCCTATCTCAAATTGAGCCGTCTACTACCAGTAAAATTCGTGCGGTGTTATTCATTTACATCCTGTATATGACTTCAATAAGAAATTTCATAGTACAGTGAACAACTTAGAATAAGTTGTAACAGTATGAATTGCTTATACACTGTTTTTAAAAGAGTATGGTTATAACATCACACAAAAAGTCATTGATTGCACACGGGTGCTAAAAAGATGATGTTAAAGTTTCTGGCAGTTTTATGCAGGTGTGTTCATTGCCACAATGTTGAGGAGGGCGGTCGTCAAGGTGACAAAGTTTAGGTGAATGTGGCCAAAATTGGGGTCCATGTCGACAGCGATGCTGGAAACGTATGACGTCGCAACTATGTATTTTTGAATGCTGTGACTGGCTGGGAACGAACACGAAGAGGAGATGATGTCTGTATAGCAGAAGACGATGTGTTGTTTGCAAGATATATAGTACATCTGGTATGATTGAGGAAGAGGAGGATAAGGCATATGGAAGCGGACGTTGACTATGTCAGCATTGCCGGAGATAACTTTGATGGCGACAATTTTGTTGTTATAAAAGGCAGTAGAAGTGAAAGACAGAAAAAATGTGTCAAGATTACGAGAGGATGGAACAGCTGTGAGTTGTAAGGTCATGAAGAGTTGTAAATTGTGTTAACGATAAAACAAAGGGTACGGGGTTTTGTGCTTCAGTTTTAGAAGAGAAATAAAGTGACAAGGAAAAAGTTACTCTGCCATTTCTTGCAGCGGTGTCAGGAGTGGGATTTGTCATATTATCCTTTTCTTACAATATTATTATTATTATTATTATTATTATTATTATTATTATTATTATTATTATTATTATTATTATTATTATTATTATTATTATTATTATTATTATTATTATTATTATTATTATTATTATTATTATTATTATTATTATTATTATTATTATTATTATTATTATTATTATTATTATTATTATTATTATTATTATTATTATTATTATTATTATTATTATTATTATTAATTGTAGAACAAAAGTATTCTAATATTATTAATTTCCTACTGGTAACTAGAGGCAGTATTGTATTCCACCCAAAAATTCGATGTCGAGATGTCACCGGAAGTATACCTATGTTTTGAGATCTTCTGAATAAAAAAAACAAAACATTTTTAGAAAAAGGACCGCGCCTGTGTGTGTGTGTGTGTGTGTGTGTGTGTGTGTGTGTGTGTGTGTGTGTGTGTGTGTGTGTGTGTGTGTGTGTGTGTGTGTCTGTCTGTCTGTCTGTCTGTCTGTCTGTCTGTCTGTCTGTCTGTCTGTCTGTCAGTCCGTGAACAGCATAAAGCCGGTTAGAACGAAAAGTCGGTTAGAAAGCTAGGTTGGTATATAATTTAATGTCTTTCAAGGATGCGACACGAAGATTTTGATGAAAATAACCCCACCCTAAACTATAATTTACATGGACAATTCTGATTTTCTTGAAAATGACTCTAACGATTTTGATTAAAATGCCATATGTTTAAGACATTTGTATGACAAATGAAATGTATATTTTGAATTTTCTGTCTATAGCCTATGCATTCCGGTTTACTCTGGATGACTTTTGAATTACTCGTAAACCGTAAGAGATAGACAAAATCTTACTGCACAAAAAATGTAGATCTTGCTAAAACACGCAATTTATGTCTAAATAATTCTTTTTGTGAACCATTTCGGAGATATTCCTTGTTATTTGTGTCAGTTTCAAAAAACTTTAAACTTTCGTGAAATGGAACATCTTTGTTCATTTCTTTATATGTTAAGCGTGCAAAGAGAACGGGATCTCAAAACTTTAAAAGCTTTGACTATCGCTCAAGGCTTACTGTATTCTCATGTTCCCCTTGCATCTACAAAGAAATAAGCAATAAGATAATTTATACAAATATTTATCTCAACTAACACGAAGAAGACATAGGAATAAGAATTTGTAAGAATGATTAGTATAAGAGAAGAGAAAGTCATGTGAGTGCAACACAGATTTTTCTTTTTCCTTATGAATGTTGTTAAATATTAGTGTGTTTTACTTAGGCGTGAAATAGGTAGGTACATTTCACTATGATGAACATTTTATTGAAGGCCAGATAACTCCAAAAAAGGGTATTGGAATTCCCATGAGGAAGATTATTTTGGCGACCCCTGTATGTGGCGTGCTACTTACTTGTCGTGCTGCATCTCACTTAAGATGTTAGTGATGAGCATCATGTAAAGGGTTCTCGAAAAGCATTTGCACAGTTCAACATGAATTTTTTTCCAGTGCCATTTTTAGCGAGCGTTAAATCGTTGCAAAATGATTAATAGAGAAAGGAATTAAAATACGCCCATCATCCGTATCCAGGTAATATGTAGCACTTCTTTTAAGAGTGAAATTTATGCACGAAAAGAAAAAAAAAGCAGCTCTTTACTGAATTCAGTATGTGAGTGATTGATAGAGGAAGGAAACAAAAAACGACCATAGGGCCAAGACAAGGAAACAGCAGTTCCTTTTACGTCGAACATTATAGATGAAAAAGAAATTACTTTCTGTCACACAATGAAGACAGTATGTATGTGATAAGGACTCCATGATAAACGCCTAAATTGACGTTAAAAAATAAAAGAAAAAGAAAATAAAGAAATAAACACAAAGACAAAAATACAGCAAGAATTGAAAATAACGATTCCACAGAATTTGCACAAGAAAGTGCATAAGGTTTCAATTGTTAGATGCATGCCTGCGAGTTATGAGTAGTTTGTCAGATGTGTGAATTATCTAGGGTATCAGGCGCTCCAGTTTTCACAAGCAAAATTTTGATCTATATCGCGATCAAGGTATGTTTTCTTTATGGGATTTTGAATTTTACTTATAAACCTCCATGTCACGAATAAAGCTGTAGTCTGGATCCAAGACATTTTGAAGTCTTAATTGAGATTAAAGATATTAAAGAAGGTACTGTAATTTACTGAAAAAGGATACGCGTTGCGAGAGTACCTTTTAATGGTGCAATTCACCCCAAAACGTGAGTTCATTGTTGCATCAGTGCAATATGTAAAGAAGTTCTTCGGATTCATAAAATACGCTCCCTCTCTACACCCTCTGATTGGAGCAGTTCAAAGGAAGCATGATCTTCTCGATCACATTGCTCGGAACTCAAAATAGTGGAGTAATTAATATTTTATTGGAAAAACTTAGTGAAATGCAAGAACATTAGCATCGAAACGTTAGAATCTTATTGCAGTTGAATACAATGTTAACAAAGTGGAAGCATTTTATCATATGCTGATGAAATCGACCTTATGAAGCAAAGAACGATATGTTTATAAAATGGCAACAACGGACTATAACAAGCACCTCTCTGGTACTTCACGATAGTTCATGAAATTCGTTTTTCAGTTGTTCTAAGAATAACAATATTAATTCCTTGACCTCTTCAAGACCTTTTTCTGTTAAAGCTGGGAAAGGTATTTACTTTGCATCCCCCATTTCACTTCCTTTCATTTCATTCAGTCTCCCTATCCGGTCTTTCGAGACTGTAAGAGTCAGCGTATTCGCCGGTGGGGCTGTGGTGCAGTGGTGTTTGTGCTCTGGAAATACGGTGCTCGACTGAGGGGAGGTGCTGCGGTTAACTTGCCGCTTTCCCAGGGGAATGATTGTTCAGCCGGAATTGGATGATGGCGGGCTCTCTGTGGCGACGTGGAACTCCGTCAGGCTGAAGAACTTGCCTGCACATGTTAGGGAACCGATGTAGTCGTTCCGCCTGTGCTGACTTCTGGCCGCCTGTAGGGACTTTCATATCATTCTTCCTCCCAGGATCGGACGCAGAGTAAGCCATCGGCTGACGTGCCGAAATCCCTACCGTGACGGACTAACTAAATATAATTTCAAGAACATTCTATACTTCAATAATTTTATTGCGAAAACATACTCCTGTGACTTCCTATTAAGGAAAGTGACTCAGTCTGTGATACATTTTACAATATTGCTTCCATCAATGTAATGTGGGCCGCGCCGTAGCCGAGTGGTTAGACCATTCGCTTCTCACCAAAGCGGCCCGGGTTCGATCCCAGGCAACCACATGTGGGATTCGTGGTGGACGAAGCGGTGCTGGGGCGGGTTTTTTTCCGGGTTCTCCGGTTTTCTCCGCCATCTCATTCCACCGGTGCTGCATCTTCATTCCATGTATCATCAGAGTCTCCGCCTGCGGTGCCGTAGTAGTAAAAGTGGGCGTTAAACACTACAAAATGTAATTTGGTTGTGTGAGGATGACCTGCCCTTACATTTGCAGGTGAGTTTTATTTTTTTCTAGAGTTCCCTTTAATTGCAACGTGTTGTGGTGCTTGTCTTAAATATGGATGGTGTTTTACTTTTTGGATTTGGAAGCTATGATACTGTAGGTTTCCACCGTTTTAACTTATGTCCACAGACACACTTACTCTCATATCCACAACTTTAGATTTTATGCAGAGCAGGAAATAATTCTAATTAAGGAAAGATTTCCACCTCCGGCCGGAACTGAATCCCGGATATCCGGATTAGGAGACATCGACCTCTCGACAGTTGAACCAGTCTGGAGATGAGTTGTTTTTATTTTGTTACTCATATAGCTTTGTACCCTTCGATATGAAACTTAGAATTTTATAACATATAATCTATATACTTGTATAATTCAAATCACTGCAATTTGGACATTAAAGTATATCCGATTTATATATTAAATAACCACTTTTGAAATGCTACCAAACTTCATCATGTGTTTTAACCCTTTCCCTAACAGTAAAGCCTCGGCACTCACGCTCTACATTACTTTGAAAATAATATATACCCATGTGTAATTGTCCTGCCAAGTGTGTGGCAGAGGGTAGGTGGGCCTGCCGGTCCACTTATCGCATTTTGGAAGGAGTTATCAATTATAATACCAACGTAAAAATCGAAAAATAAAACGAAGTATTTGCGAGATACTGTATGTTCAAAACATACCGTCATTTCGTGTTCAGGAAAAAGTATTAAAGAACTCATTAAATAGAAGAATATTTACATTTTAAGGGGAGAGCCTAGGATTTTGAACCAAAAAGCAAAATTATGTTTTTGCATTATAAGTTGCCCCACTGTGTGAAGTACATGAAATATAGTTATTTAATTATTTTAGCTATGGAGACATTTTAAAAGTAATTTGTAGACTGAAACGACATGTGCATGTCTCTTTAATAGGCCGCGCCCCAATATGTAGCAAAAAAATCTGGCAATATTTCGTTTTCAGCCTTCTTCTTTTCAAATTTTGCACGGAATCTGTCCCTTCTTGTGTCTGCTGCCATCTGGTTGAATTATGTAACACTTTTTGAGATAGAAGTGTGTGTGCGTGCGTGTGTGTGTATGTGTGTGTGTGTGTGTGTGTGTGTGTGTGTGTGTGTGTGTGTGTGTGTGTGTGTGTGTGTGTGTGTGACACATCCTAAAGAATGGACACAAGGCTTAGACATTTAGTCAAAGAATGACAAGCTAGAGGGATAAAGCTTGATGGTCGCGGAGTAGCAACTTGAAAAAAGGGATACTAAATACTTTTTTACTACAGAACTGCAATTATAGCAAATATTCCTGATGTAAACAAGATGAAACAACACATTTATGCAACTCTATCATACTGCATGTCCGCTGAGGAAAACCCAGAACATATGAAATGTCCACCCGATGTCGACTCAGTGTGTTTTTGTAATAAAGCTAAACCAAAGGATGTTACATTACAGGGGCATCAAGGAATGAATGTCAGACCACAACAGTTCTAGGGCTACTGCCTCTGTATCAGAGATTAGCAAATGATGGACTCTTGAAAATGTGTGCAAGGGGTCAGATACAGAACCCAAATGGTTGTTGGCGCTCTCCTATTTGGCAGAAATTTCCCACACAAATATTTGTTTCCAAAGCGTAAGTAGGTATATCAGTTTCAAATACTGTAGGTGAATTCAATATGGGTGCACTTACCTACCAGAAACTGAAAACGGAAATTTCTGATAGAAAAATCTGAGACCATCCATAGGATAAGTGAACATCACAATAGAAGAAAAAGGAAACTAAAAAGAATGGTAACGAATAGGGAGGAGAAAAAATTGCAAGACAAAGAGGAAGCTTTCCGAAGTTAATGCAGGGGAGAGAAAAAAGATCAAGGAAAGAGCTATGTATGGTGCTGGGAACGTTCTAAACCAGGTATGGCAGCTTGAACACAAGTTATTTTATAAAATTTACTTCTCAATACTACATTTTCCAATGTTCAAAATACTGCTAGTGCATCTATTTTAATTCCACTAGATTCAAAATGTGTAAACGTTTAGCAAAATGTCATATCTTTAACTGCTGATATGCATTTTCTAATATTTTGAAAATTACACAAAAATTTTATATCGAAACCTGATAAAACTATAATAATCTACTAAATTAAGCATAAGAATTACATACATTCTTTTAAAAAATGGTGTAAATTATTAGAATATCAATTATTATTAATATATTGTTATAATCCACAAGAAAAGCTTCAATACAAAACTAAAACATTCATACGCATGGAACAATTTAAAAATGTTATACAATTTGTGTAAAATATCCTATAAAATATAAAATTATGAATCAAATTACTCCAAATTTTGTAGTTACCTTAATTTTAGCTTGAAGAATTAATCTACCAAATCCTGTTCAAACAATGAAAATTGCAAAAATTTTGAAATTCAGTAGGGTCCTGCCTTAAATCATCCTACCCATGAAATTGTTGATCGACAATGAACGACACTTTCTTTTTCTTTGTTTATACTTTATTGGAAGTTACAAATATTTTGAGTTGTTGAGGTTTCTGAATCTCGACAGGTTGCGTGAAATGATCTTTTTTTAATGTGAATCATTTAAAAATAATTGGAGACGTTTGGGACCCCAGGACACAACATTTCAGAATGAAAAGAAAACAAAATACACAGAGAAGCATAATTAAGTGCTAGACATTAAACAGTGTTTATGAGGTTTTCCAGAAGGGTTGTTGCAGTAATGCAATGGTGTGCCAAAGCATACCTAGATTCTAAAACAGCAGGGATGACCGACTTTCGTAAAGCAGAGGCTTTGCAAATATCGACCTGGGGTCGATAATCCTCCACCATTCACCCACAACAATAACACCAATCAATTCTCGTCACTCGGTCACTTTGTCTGACCCACTGACTGCCAGACTGATGGATTAGCTGTTTCTAGGTAATGTACAATTTATTTGATTTTAATGCTCTTGTGTTTTTCACGCTCTTTCTGTTTGCTTTGGTCGCAGTCCCATTTGAAAACGGTTTCAGGTACCTTTGGGAATTTGGTTGTTATTTGTCGCAGCTGAAGAAGCACCTAGAATTTCAAAGTAGCGCCATTAACATTGATGTTCTCTCTCTCTGTCTCTCTCTCCCCCTCTCCCTCTCTTCCTATTCTTGTATTCACTACTAACCAGAGGAGTATAAAGCAACATGTTCTCCATTTTTTATAGAAGCTCTCCCGAGACATCGCTGGACTTAACAAGTGGAGAGTTACAAAGCATGGGAAACCGAGAATGTTACATATCGATTTCTCTGTTTTTAAAGGATATCAATATTTTATTCAGCATGACGTTGCTAGTATTATTGCAAGCTCTTCATGTCATTCTTCTGTATTTACTGAATTTTAAGGCTGCTAACAAGAGCCACCAAGGACCTGTATGTGTATTTCGTTGTGTTGCGTAGACGTTAAGTTTTGTTTTGATGGCTAAAATCCTTTGTAACAAACATAAGCACGCGTGCTTGATCCATTGTTTTAGTTTTGGGATAGTTGGTTAAGCAGTTGTTAACTTGATTGTTTGGTTCTGAATCATGGTAAGACACCAGGTAGCTTTAAGTTATTTCTGGAAGGGCTGGTCATTCACTACAAAGGATACGTCCTCCAATGTATTTATTACTTCGGTACTTATTTTGTCTACTCATGTTACATGTTCTATCCTTCTTCATTGTCACGTTTCAAATGCTTCAAACGCAATGTAAAGCTTCTCACATTCAGATTTTTTTCAAGTTGCAACAAAACTTTATTTTTTTATTGAGGCAATGTATTTATGAAAATATGAAAATCCACAACTGATATACTTGTAATATGCCAATAAAAACACTAGTTATACGAAATGTTTTATTACATTTGTTTTAAAATACTATTTACAAAACTTCAGTAGTCAATACACAGAAATTGTTGTCCAAACACGTTCAATTGTAATTAATTAGTAGAACAAATTTAATTGTATAGGTGTTTCTAAATTTTTAAACGTTATGATATGAGTTACGGAAATGGTTAACTAGATAGAAATGAGCTATTCCATAATTTTAATAATCCCATAACAAATTACATCTTGATTATATCTGCAACTTACCAGAACATTTCAAGCATTTAAATTAAACGAAAATTGTACTATGCAGAGCAGTTTGAGTGGTAAAAAGTGCCCCCCTCCAAAGAGTTGAGAGAAATGTACATGACGTTTATCACTATACTTTAAAAGTGGTATAGGGGTGATTTAAATCGATTTAAATGGAGCTTTTAACTGATTCTTATTAACAAAACAATAATTTAGCACAAAATTATACTCTAGAAGCAGCTTAAGATATTTGTAACAAAGAAGAATAACTTTTTTACTCATTTGACCAACAGTTTTCATTCTATGACGGTTTGCTATTTACATGAGTACTTCAACGCTTTCTTCTATTCTAGAGATACGAACAGTGACTACTACTGAACATACACTAGCTTAGCCTTTAAGTAACTTTTCCTCCATCCTAAATTTGTACCATCATGAAGCAGTAACCCTCCTAAAACGCAAAAAGGCATCCGAATGCTCCCAACCACTAGACAAGTGGGATGTGCGGATCATTCCCTCCGTTATGCATTAAGGAGATTAGTTGTCATTTTAGGAGGCAAACATTTGGCGTGAGGCTGTACCATTAGGAAGAAGATGAAAGACGTACAATAAAATAAAGTTTTACGACATCTGAACATAGGTTATTTAGTAAAAACTAAGCCTCGGCACAACAGCTCATGAAGAGCCAAGCCTTACCGCCCAGCCGCTGCGTCCCCCACCTCGGCCCACTACAGGCGTCATTGGTGGGGTGCAGTACTGAAGGGTGGTACATGGTCAGCGTCCCGATCCCTTCCGGCCAGTTATGCGGTCTTCACGACCTGGGGCCACTACTTTTTCATGAAGTAGCTCCTCAATTGGTCCCCCGAGACTTAACGAGGCTAAGTGCATCCCGTTCCAGACCTCCCGGGAATCGAACCCGGGTCCTCCGCGCCAGAGGCAAGAGCGCTACCAACTGCGCTACGGAGGCGGTCAGGCTATTTAATGGTAAATCAAATATGCGACCAGCACGACAACATCCAACATTTTTGGACGGTTTTGGGCGCCTGTAAATGTCATTCCGTGCCTGCTTCGCGCTCTGTTCAAGCGGAAAAAAGCCATCCTCGTCGATAACCTTCAGTGCATAGATAGGCAAAAATCATGAGTATTGTCTCCTAAGACTGCGCGAGTGACACCAGAGTTTTTTCTACGCACTTAGACAAGACCTCAGACGTTTTCAGTTTATGCACTGCAACCCGTAGTGACAGAAAGCAACAGTTGGTTACCAGCCATGACTTTGTTTCAAACCGGAGAATTCCGTAGGAAGGCGCAGGGAATTGTTTCAGAATGTTCAAAACATTAAACCTCAGAATCACAGACACCCCTCGCTAGAGGAAGCTGCCACATCTTTCACCTTCATAATGATACATACTGTGCTTAATTTGATAGTCCAAGCACCTCTTGCCTTATATAATGACGCACTTATTCATCGTTATCCGCCGATCCACTCATTGAGATGGACAAAGGAGTTGATCTAGGTTGTATGAGGTGAAAAAAGGCAACCGAAACGTTGTTGTGTAACTGCGAGTCATTTGCAGGACAAAGGATTATGCAAGGTTTAAAGTTCTTAGAGCTTCGATGGCCTACCTCTTTTAAACATAAACTAACCCCCACATCTTTTAATATAATGTTCTACTATATTTAACACCGTCTGGGAGTGCTTTTAACAACATATTTTGGTTCTTTTATTATCTGCAGAACAGAGCAGAGAAGAAACACAATAATCACAGTCTATTGTATTTGAGGTAAACAAACAAAAAACAGCAACCATATAAAAATACGCATCCAAAGGGCACGAATTTGCAACCAGTAGCTTCGGATGCTTAACAACATTGAAGACAACAGACTATGTCATATCCAGCAGTTACAGGGTACTAAATATCTCCAGAGTTGTTCAGTGCTTGTTTTTAGACGTAAGATTAACAATCTTCTTAACCAGAAAATGTTAGAACAGTCCAGATTGATGTCCAACGGGTTTAACTATCCTAATTGTTTTCGAAACAGGTCCCGCTGTGGGGAGGAAAGCTATGTAGAGAGTGCTACCGTAAACATAAAAACAAAGGGAGCCGCCTGTCGCTAAGAATAACACGCCAGTTACACGATCACCATATCTGCGTTCAGCGCACTATCTACATGAGTGATTTCATGCATCTCCTCAACAGATCTTCAGTCCTCTCTGGCCCATCAGTAGATGCAATTGATCCAGCATTTTCACCATTTTGCCTCATAAAAGTGCGTCTGTGACCCAGTTCATGCATGAAACTATTCATGTGTCATGAAAAAAGTGCATTAATTTCCCACACAATTTTCTTGTTTAAGCAAGCAATTTATTAGTTTCTTCATTCATATGATATATAAAACTAATGTTAAAATTGCTATAATAGTGGTGGGAAGAAATGGCTTATTAGCTTGTTAATCTCTTTGTGGGTGTTTCTTTCTCAGTAGAAGGAGACCGGATAACACGACAGGTAACATTCCTACTAATAATGTACAGAAAAACTAAGACCTGGCGGAACATAGGCAAACTTTAAAAAGGCTACCCAGAATCCATCATAATTTCACAAGCAATTCAAATTCTGTTCATCATCACCAGAACTGTCAACAATAGAGGATCAGCTTGCCAACATTAACGCAACATTAGATGACAGCCCCCTATCATCAGCTCTATGAACTAGACTCCATAGAGTACACGTACAGATCACTTGCTTCAGTAGTTGCTGCAGGTCACATAACATCTGCCCAAGCTTTCAAAATTCCACCACCGAAACATTACACAACTTCGCGAAATCCCTCAGGACTGTCAAACCACAGATTTCAACACTTCAAACCCATAATTCAGAACCAGCAGCACTATAACAGAATCAAGAACATTTCAACGTCACCAACGTCCAAGGAAAACTGCACCTCTACAAGCACTATCTCAGCAGAAAGACAAAAGATCATAATACGTACATTTCTGTAGGCTCTAGCCTCATGATCTAGTCTACGATCTTTCAGCCGCTTCTGCCCTTGGTCAGCAGCATTCAAACACTTCGCCGACTAAAGCTGCTGCGATTGTGGGACCACACAGATTATTCACCCCTGAATCGATTTCTATGTTCTCCACTAGGTGTTTTCCTTTCTTTCCCTCATAAATATAAGTAAACCATCTCCCCTCGCCAGCGAACTAACTCTTTCTCTCTACGAACACTTTTACTATCTTTGTCTTTTCAAAAATATAAAAGAGAGCTTATTCGTATTTCTGCTTCTGAATATTATTTTATGAAATGAATTACGACACAGCAGAGACAAAATACAGACTCAAAATATAAATGCTGCTGAAAACATAGACGCCAACTTAGAGGGACACTTTCTACCCCCTCCCCCACCCAACTTACAAAGCTAGGGGCATTTCCCCAAAGGGAAGAGTTGTTTAAATAATTGGAGTTGCAAAGGATTACCTTTATTTCAAACATAGAGTTCAAACGATTGGAGGTGCTAGTAGTGGTAGTGGTAATATTAGTAGTAGTAAATACTAAACTATGCAATGAAGACGCAACCTTGGTTTCAGTTAATACCGGAAACAAATATTGAATTGTTCTTATGTTGACACATTATAGTTTCATCCTCCATCGTAGAGAAATATTTTGCAGTTTTAGTATCTCGAATCACTTTTGGAAGCAAGGTACGATGCAAAGTGCAATTCAGTTTATGTCGTGAGAAATCCGCTTATGGGTGTCGATTGTATATTCATTTTTTCAAGTTCTTGGCATTCCTTAAGAAAAAAATAATAACAATAACAATGGTAATAAAACCACTAATAATAATAATAGCAATAATAACAATTACAATAGTAATAATAATAACAACAATAATAACAACAATAATAATAGTAGTAATAATAATAAATATTCCCTCCAAAATTCTTGCGCTGTAGAGTTATAGAGTTACTGCCACATGCAATGTCAGTATTGCACAATAGCCTCCAGTCTGTATCTATTTGTTGGATTTCTTCTGCTTTCACCAAATTAGGAAACCGAGAAGCAAGTGGTGCAATTGACTCAACTGTTTGGATTTTAGCTGGTTCTAACACTTCCAACATTGTAAGAAGAGAATCACTTAATGAAAAACGACTTAATATGTCGCGAACTGACTCAACCTAAAAATCAACACAGCGTAATTTGAAAACTTGTACGTATTTGTACGGCAGGGGTGATTTTGTCAGAGATATTTTAACTTTGGCACCAAAATACATCTTTTCCACAGGAAGAAATACTTTTGGATCCCTGTATTCATGAGCGTCGGCAGACATTTTTCCAAGGGGGGACACATGTTTGAAATTTGCAATCAGATAATATTAATTCATTATTTTATTGTCAAAATTTATAATGTTTGTTGCATATAACCATATTAATTTGTGCTAAATAAAAATTGATCTTCTAAAATAGTAGTTTAATAGTCAGTAATTGATTGCATTTAAGTTGACCACTTCCGGGGGGGGGGGGCCGCGGCCCCTTCCCCTTGCGACGTCCATGCCTGTATTCAACTTTATTTCAGTGTAATTCAAATGTTTAGGTTTCATGTAGTAGTCAAGGATAGTTCGCAATGCAGAAACAGCAGATATGGAATACTGTTTATGTATACAGGTGATTATATTAATCTTTTATTTTTATACATGAGGAAAATGCCTTGCTTGAAAATATTTTTCTTAAGAGGGAGTTTTATGATGTTAAGGAAAATAGTGTTTAAAAATGGAAAATGCATAAAAAGCAGGAGATTTTGAAGTGCGTTCAGTTTTTAGCAGTAGACCAGTAGATTTGCAAAAAAGCAGATCTCCTGCAAAATTAGGAGACCTGGCAACCCCGCGGCGCCATCTTGCTTGGTATCGAGGTAGAGCTTGCCCTTTTTCATCAAATGTTTAGAGTAAATAAAGTGAAGGCTCGGTTCGAAGTTTGCATAAATGAAATTTTCAGCAAGATAATATTGTCAATGTATACAGATTACACTTTTTTATTTACATTTTATTTTTATTTACATTTGTTCTGCACTTTTTATCCAATGAACTTATCTAACGCCCAAGCATATTTGATAGTAAATAAGTGCATAAAAACTTGATGAATTTATTGCTACGATAAGAGAAAGGAAGTCTATATTGACAGCAATACAGCAGTGGCGGCTCGCAGTCAAAATTTTAGGTTAGGCAAAGTGTAACAGTAACAACAACAACAACAACAACAACAACAACAACAATAATAATAATAATAATAATAATAATAATAATAATAATAATAATAATAATAATAATAATAATAATAATAATAATAATAATAATAATAATAATAATAATAATAATAATAATAAACCCCGTTCATCCGAAATATAGGGGGCGAAGTCATTGCGGATAACGCAAACAATATATTGTTTGGTTGTTTAATAAGAGCAGAGTGAATGAGTGTGACTTACGGACGAATTACCGCCAAAACTAAAATCACGAGTGTCGGTAGACTTTTTTCCAGGGGGGGGGGGCACATGTTGGAAATTTGCAATCATATAATATTAAATCATTATTTTACTGTCAAAATTTATAGTATTTGTTGCAGATACTCGTATTAATTTGTGCTAAACAAAAATTGTTCTTTACATCAAAATTAAAATAATAGTTTAAAAGTCAGTAACTGACTGCACATTAAGTTCACCAACTTTGAAGGGGGAGCCGTGGCCCCCCTTGCCCCCGTTTCGCGACGCCCATGACTAAAATAGATTAAGAAATTGAAAAATTGTCTGACTGCAGCTTTGTGCTAAATAGCTAAAACACTCCTCTTTTCATTGTCAGTGCGCCGCGAAAGCGGAAATTGTAATAGTTCACTAATTAAGTTGGTCATACTGGTATTACACAGAGATAACGACAGATTCAGATCTCTGAGATATTCGTTCGTGGCGTATGGCTGTTCGGAAAATGTCGCATAAATTCGGATTTGGGCAGGCAAGTGTTCGGACTGCTGGCAGACGCGTCTACGCATGCTCGGAGTGCATATACAGACCGAATGTTTCCTTATCCATGTTCAAGGGCCTCGTACTGAGTAAATGGGGCCGGGCAGGCAGAGGTTAAGCTAGCCTGCTCTCCACTACCCAGGTTCCATGCGTATCATTTCTGCCGCGCGTTTCAAACACGCAGCGCAGTTTTGATGAATCGGAATTGAGATTAAAGGATTTGACTATGCGCTGGTCATTATAACCGAGAAAACTTTTCTTGAACTGCAATTTAGGGGAAAATGACGCTTCAAATGATAAAATGCAGAATCATAGTTCAACATTATTTGTTGATGTAGTACGATAGGGTAGGCAATGCCTACCCTGCCTACCCCGAGGAGCCGCGCCTGCAATACAGGGTAAAGATGATGACGCAACAATTCCCAACAGCGGGGCAGTAGTGAGTGACCGCAACGATTAGAGCTAGCACGTGGGTGTAGGAAAATTCCGACTAGGTACATATAATTTATTACAGGTGACCATGACAGCTTCCACAACGCATGCAAAGGCAGATGTTATCTGGCCAACTGCGCTGAGTCAGCAAATGTTCATAATGCCATAGCGATAGAAAAAAATCTATAGCGGCGATAGTTGAGTGACAGGGTTCGCACGCTAGGGTCACAAGAAAAAAAAATGCGTCCTTTCTGATGATAGGTCAGGGTTCTGGGTCATTGTTATTCTACCAACGTAATGAGCATGTAGCGAAACTCAGTTTCTTATATGCCCTTCTTAGCAGTCCTATTAAGTTACTAAAGGTACCTCTGCAATTTACTTATATAAAGTGAGCACATGCAGCTTTCACTTGTTTTTAATTTCTTTGTCGCTTACCTATAAAAGAAGAAATGCATTCAATGCAACAATTTGATACTGGAGTTTCACCTAAAATGCATGCTTAAAGGTTCTCAAAATCCAAAAAAGGAGAATTTTTAGAGAAAGGTCTGTGTATGTGTGTGTGTGTGTGTGTTTGTGTGTGTGTGTGTGTGTGTGTGTGTGTGTTTGTGTGTGTGTGTGTGTGTGTGTGTGTGTGTGTTTAATGACAGTATCAAATCAATAACTGAAGGATACCTACTTATAAGTGGTGTGGGCTTATACGAATTGTAATTTAATAGATATTTTGGTGGGGAGCGTGGCGTACAGTGTATTAATAACCACAGTGTTGAATACATTTATGCGAGAGGCAACTCAAGAAAGGTAAATAGTTCTTAATGAGTAAATTTAGGAGTAGGTTTATGTATGGTCATGTATAAATTAAGTTGTATAAATTGAAGATAAATCAAATCAAATCATAGCATTAAAAGAAGTAAATGTTTTCCAAATTGAAGTCTGTTGTGGTCGCCATCTATGCGCATTTGAAAATGAGCGATCTTTTTTGTATGCCCCCTCTCTTTCACTCTCCCTCTCACTGTCATTCTCTGTCTCTTATTTTCTCTCCTCGCCTCAGCGTATTAATTTACAAAACCTAGTGTGGTCTCCGCATTTTACATGTAAAACTAAGTTCGTTGTTCGTTGCTCAAACTAAACCGTGACCCAAAGACCCCAAAATTAATTAATATAAGGGAACACGTGAAGCAAACCCTATCCAGATAACGTAGCCTAACCGAGTTTCGAAGTCAGCACCCTTTGAACGTAATGCACACACACTACCCTAATACCACGGAAGTATGCTTTTTTGGCTCAACCTTGAAGCGGGCTTTACAGATTCTGTAGAAAGCACAAGGCTGTCAACTACAAGACGACGCTGCAATATTACTCATAATTATTTGTCATGCGTGTAGTTCAAACAGTTGCCTTCTTGATATAACTTCTATAATTTTAAAATCCTTTTCTTCATCTCGTAATGATCACTTCCTAACAAAGTACTAAAAGACACTGTTCATGCATATGCTGCAGATGACACTTTCATCTGAGAAATCGTACTGACTGATGTAACTTACCTGATTCGGAGAGGTGGTCCAGTTGATCTCTACATGAAGCTAAAGGTGGCAATACGGGGTATATTGTTCCAGGAGACATCCCACAGGTCTGATTGGGTTGTTGCCAGAATGACTGTGGTAACGCCCGCAATTTCATCGGTAGCGGTTCTGGAATGTAAACGCATCTTTACTTTCTGAACAACATAGACAAGCGAGTATATGAATTCTTAAATTCCGTCGTCACTAGGGAACACATTAAGAATTAAAAAATAAACGAAGTCATCAGGAAGCTGTTTCTCATTAAGGTTATGACTTGGTTATAGCCATTTTCCAAGCCATAATCTCCTACAAGCATAAAACCTTACCATAAAGCATTAAATATAAAAAGGAAAGAAGTCATAGAATAGTTCCTGTCTTTAGAGAGCTTGTTCATTCACTCAAGCATGACAAATAAAACATTCCTTTCTTCATCCTGTTATGCCTCTGAATAAATTACGTTGCTGAAATCAAATTAAAACTACACTTATTTATCACCTTTCCTTACTGTCCATAGCCATTTTGTTCTTTATTTTTATAGATACTCCCCAAGGCCCCTGAATTGTTTGGTCATTAAATTTTTTCCTCACTACAATTTATGTATTTAATCTCTACCACTTCCCAAGTGTTGTTTCCTGTCACCATTCGTTTGTTCCTGGGCATTCAAATATGTGCTGAATTTTGTGAATTTCCGTGTATAGAACAGATTTTATTTCCGGCACTGCCTCTAAAACCCCTGAGTAATATTAATGGTAAAAAAACATTTTTAGTCACTGTCATCAGTCATGCAGTTACGTATAACACACAAGATGTGGATCATTCCGATCTCTACATACTTAACATGGTAGCAGAATTGAAGTACCGCACCAGTTCTCTCCATCCTTGTTACGTTGTTCCTCTTCCTTACAGATATTCTTTTTCTTATGGGCAACCTTCTTACTTTCTGAGCATTCGCTGCTGCTACCTTTTCCATTTTAGCGCGGGCAGTTTTCCTAGCTTTTAGGTACTTTATAATTCTGGGCTTATCAAATTAGATTTTCTGGATTTTCCTTTGGTTCTTGGTTTACTTTTAATACCCAGGGAAGCTGTTAGAGAAGGGCTTGGCCGTTCAAAGCTTGTCGAGGGTGTAGAAGCTTAAGCCTGGCCTTCTTAGTTGTTGCGCTCCCATTATTTGGGATTGCCTCCTGTAGATTATCCAAGGGAGCTTGACTTTGAGATTCAATAATCTATTTTCAACGCCAGGTTTTTGCAAAAATGAACACGGAACTAAATTTAACTTCAATAAATATTCCGAAATTCATTATTTAGGTATGATTCACACCTATAAATATTTTAAAAGTTGTATTAAATTAATTGCGAGACAAGAGCCAAATCAGGTCGCTCGGGTTTACCCGGGCGGGATGTAATTGCGAGACAAAAACTTCGCTGCCCTTTTGCCCTACCTAAACCATGTCTGTCTATCCCGAAGTGCGGTCAAATAGGAAATAACTGAGAAGGCAGATAGGCTGGGGATATTTATTTACTCTAGTAAGCTTCGTCACCGATAGATGTATCCCCGATGTGAGCATATGTGTGTTTAGAACATTCTTTTATGCCTTCGTTTTCCATAAAAACCTTATGTGCAAAGATGGAATAATAGTTCAAGCAACAAATGGCAGATCTTTCTTACATGTTTCGTTCTTGATGCTGGATTGCACGTTTGCTTTCAGATAATCACATATACTTTCCACAATATGTCGACACAACTCTAATGTACGCTCGGATTCTCAATACACAGCGGTAGCAACATTGGTAAGAAAATTACATTTTCCTCACGTCTATTTGCTCCATCCTTACCCTATATTAGTTTTAGCTTTTGTATTAAGCAGATACAGCTTCATATGTTTGCTATGAAGGAATACTGGCATAAATACAGACTGTGATTAGGAACACAATAGATACCTCGGTATCTATTTTCCCAGATATTTTCCCATCTATCTCCGTTCTTTAACGTCTCTTTCTTGCAAGTGACTGGTAACTTCGAGGAGCAGGCTTCTTTCTTCTATAAGTCAAATATTGTCTTCCGAGGCTGATTTTGTTATAAACTATATACACAGTTGTCCCGGAAATGTTTGCGAGAGTGAGTAATAACAGCGCAGTGCAAATTCCGGACAGCCAGTCGCGTGTCAAATAGCACTGCACCACCTTAGACCAATGATGTCAACCCTTATGCGAAACATCTTTAATGTTTGGTTATCTAAGTAAATGAGAAATGCTTCATGCACAAAACCAGAAAGTGGTAACGTCATAGATCAGGGGTGGAAAGCAAGGCACTCAAAGTGTGAATTTACCATCCCTCTCGTACCCAATACTGTCTTTCAAAAACCAGGTAGAACCAGCTAAACCGATTGTTTCTTGCTACAGTCGCGTGGCAGTGTAAACAGTACAGTGGTGGCTGCATATGCGGCATTAGTGAACGACGAAAGTTTAATCGGGACTGGGAGAACAATGTTTTTTTTTTTTTCGTTTTCCCTTGCTATAGACAAAATTACTGATATTAAAGATCCATTTACATATGCTCTTTCGGTGGCCCAAGATGAACTGCAATTGGAATTAACCTTCAAAGCAACACATCATTTCGCAGTTCAGGAAAACTTGTTTTGGATTGGTACACATCATTGCCGAAAACATTTTCCAAGCTGCGCCCTTTTATAAACAAATTACTGGCCATGTTTGGTACTACTTATCAATGCGAACAACTGTTAAGCATATTGGCATTGAAGAAGATATTGCTACGTATAAACATTTTCAATGTGTTCTACTTTTAAGTTCGTCTAGTTTGCAGCCGGACATTGACACACCATTAGATACCAGCAAGGATACCAACCGTGTAAATTAGGGGAGTATTATTATGATTACGCCACTATCTAATAAAATGTACATTGTAAACAATTTCAACAAACTTTTCATATGAATTGTAACGTTTATTTTTGAGACTACAGAATAGAAACTTTTAAATACATTTAGTTGTATATGTGAATTACAAACTGTTGTATGACAAAACAAAACAGAAGTAATAAACGTGTTAATTCTATTGAAATGCTTTTGTCAACTTAAGTTTCCCAGAGCTACCACATCATTGATGCGGTGAGAGAGCTGTTTCTCACACAATGCCAATATGAGTCGTCTACGTCGTTCACTCATACTCTCTAGTCTATTAACTCTCTTTGTGCTTTCCTAGTCAACTCTTGAGTTCAAAAGTGTGCATGTCGCAAAACATGTTTCACCCGAAACTCGAATGACCACCACTGCGCCACACGTCCCCTGTTTGTTTACCTACCAGATAGAAGGAACCAGGGAGGGGTGACTGTAGGGGTAAAGCATTTCACACTTCCTGTGCTTATCTTGCCGACCCTGTCGTAGATCATAAGAGAAGACTTTGGGTACCACTGCCTCAGACCGTACTAGCTTACCAGCGAGACGTGAGTTCTCTTTGCCGCATGAGAAGTTCAGCAACTGCCAAACAATGTATATAGAGAAACAAATTAAATTTAGAGCACACGTCTAAACCAAAGTCAAGCTAAACTTGAACTAAAGAGAAGAAAAAACAAACAAGATAAAAAGAAAAAAAATATATCTTTGTGGTAGACCATTTAGTTTTTGAATGTAAAGATAAAATGTTACTATCAGCATGCCATTGTTTCATAAATCTCAGAGACGATATTTGCTCTCAACTTGATCAAAAGATAAAATTTAGAAATCTCTTAGAAGAAAAAAGGTGGAAGAGCTTGTGCTTTGATACCGGATGCAGAAGACAGCGTTTGTGATGAGAGACTTAAACGCCTGTACAAAATAGCGAAATAACACAGAACTATGGAAAATTATCGTGATCTCAGTAACCCACAAAGAACATAGATCAGATTAGGAATGTCAGATATTATTGATCAATATATGAAACTTACTTGGAACAATTAATTACCATGTTTACTTCGGTGTCACACTGGATATAACCACTTAAGTTTTTATATATAGTAATACAGAAGTTAGTAGCCATGGCAAGCAGAATCAACGGTGTAGTCTTGAATACAACGTTATTCGCAGACATTCACGTGATTTTTACTAATGATAAATTACAAAATTCAGCCCTAAAATTAAATTTAGTAGCTGGAAATGTGAATATGAACATTTCAACCAAGAAAACTAAGGTGTGGGGCCAACTCACGAAAGGTGTAACATAATTCATTCACAGTAAACTAACATGTATAATACGTAAATAATGTACATTATTTAGAATACAATATTTTCTTACTAATGCAAGAATATGAACATACAACATGCTCGAAGGATATTTCTTTGGTTTTTGCCTTTAGAGAGGTTTGCCTAATTATACAACTAAAGCGGAAATGTTGCCTGTACGTTAGGATTTTAACTGACTATTCCCTTTACAGGTTACTCAACTAATACGGACAATCAGTGTAAGAATACGTCATCCATGAAATAATGTAATCCTATCCACAGACATATATCCAGGTTTCCTTAAACATGCACATTTTATTTTTTGTTTAAACTCTAACCGTATCGGCTGGTACAAGGTTTGGATGAAATTATCATTTTTGCAACGATTATGTGTTTTATTCTTCTTGTTGTTGTTATTATTATTATTATTATTATTATTATTATTATTATTATTATTATTATTATTATTATTATTATTATTATTATTATTATTATTATTATTATTATTATTATTATTATTATTATTATTATTATTATTATTATTATTATTATTACTATTATTATTATTAATTATTATTATTGTTGATGTTGTTGTTATTATTAGTGTTATTTTTTTTTCTTTTATAGCATTTTAAGGTTTTCTAAGTTCTGAGAAGGTACACACTCTAATTTCTATTAGTGGTATTAACTGGCTGAATGGAGGTGGTTCAGTTTTTAATAGCAGTGCTTTGCATATTTGAAAGTGAGTTTAATAATGCATAATTATTTTGTAGCTATGCGGTGATAACAATATCAATTTATTAAAGTTTATGCAAAGAGTAATTTAAAATGAATCGATGTTTTTTTTTTTTTTCATTTTGAATTCTTTGACCCCTTACTCGTATTGAAAATGGAAGTTTCAGTAGTCTTACTGCCTTACCAAACCAATTTAGTGAAAATTATGTATGTTTAACATGCTGTATAGCAGTTATAAAACAATACAAAACCTTCGAAATGGAATTAAAACACGATTACTGAATAAGGTTCTTTAATACACAAAATGTACATTATTAACCAGTTACTCGTATAGGCTAATGTTACATAGGTATTTGGTATTGGCCCTAGCCATTCACCACAAAATACACAAACCCATAACAATAATTACAAAACCAACTTTTACTCCGTAAGTCTCATGTTTTTCAGTCCTGTTTACTCTGTTTACTTCCATTTATTTCTTACATTCTATAACAATATATCATTTCTCTGTTCTGACTGGATTTTAAACTTTTTCTCGTTGTCAGTTCTTTATTTCTACCTAGCCATTTCCTATAAATAATTTTCCTGCACATTCTAATAATAAATAGCAATCATCGTTCCTACCGCTACATATTGGACATCTTTCCTTCAGCACATTTTTCTTTCCCTTCTTCAATTTCCACATTCCCAAACCAAACCAAGCAATCACTTCTCATTCATTCTTGTCACAAACCTTAAGATATAACTCTGCCTTATTCGACCGAGCGAGGTCGCGTCGCATTCGGCAGGTCGCGGATTCGATCCCCGCCGGCCGCGCATTCTAACTTTTTTTTTCTGGCTTCCCCATATCACTTAGTCGAATGCTGGGGTGCTTACTTTCATACAATGCTTTCCTTTCCCTAATTTCCCTTCATTACATCTCCTTATCATTTTTCAGGTATGCTGTGGTGTTTGGCGGTGATGGACAGATGACACAGATGCTTGCGCATTGTAACTGCTGTTCTCGGCGCTAGATGGCATTGTGTGGTCATTTTCCTCTGATACAGGGGGAGGAAACGCTTGTAGACATCGGACCCGTAGTGATGGAGGCTGTTCAGCAGGGCCTGGCGCTGGGATGAAGAGATCTCAGCACATGTTAAGGACCTCCATGCGTCTCTGTGGTCCGTCTTGCTGCGATCCTGTGGCTTCCTACGGATCCCTCATTTCATCCCTTCCTTCTGGAGGGTATTAGCGCACAAAGTATTTCTGTAGGTCGAAAATGCGAGGTGTCCCTCTTCTTTGTATAACCCTAGTCTTCCTTCCCTACTTCGGATTTCCATTCATTGTAGAAACTAAGTGAGCTGTTATCCTTGATGTGGGTATATAACGTTTGCCCATCCATATCTTTGAGTCTGTTTTTATTATTTTCCAACCTCCCCTCTTTAATGTGTATCCTGGTACCCACATTTCCCCAATCCATTTGTCATTAACAGCTCTTTGAGTTTGCAAACCATGTTTTATTATGTTTTTATTCGTATAAATAAATACAGTATTAAACTATGCCAGCATAAAAATGAAGTAATTCACAATTATAAAATAGCTTTCTTTCAAAAAGTGCTTCTGGACGCGAAGTAGCTGCACTAAACGAAGTCCGTTAAACGACTTATTCAACATGCAGCATTTATGTCGTTAATAATTAATGCTAGGCCCCACATGCAACATGCCTAGTGTCAGAGAGGCTATAATTTTCGTTAAACTCTCTGGTCGGAAGTGTACACAAGTCAACTCCAAAAGCAATAAAACATATCACGTTTTATGTTACCTAACATTGACACCCCTCTCTTATTAGCATTTTTAATTATCTTATATTGTATTCCATCCAAAAATTCGATGCCCAGATTTCATTGCAAATATGTTTTAGGCCCCCTGAACCCAACAAAAAAGTTTTTTTAGAAAAGGTCCTTGTGCGGGTGTGTGTGTGTGTGTGTGTGTGTGTGTGTGTGTGTGTGTGTGTGTGTGTGTGTGTGTGTGTGTGTGTGTGTGTGTGTGTGTGTGTGTGTGTGTGTGTCAGTCTGTGGACAGCATAACTCAAACACGAAAAGTCTGTTAAAAACCAAAGTTGATGTTTAATCTTAATATCTTTCAAGGATGCGACACGAAGATTTTGAAGAAAATTGCTCAACCCTAAACTACCCTTTACGTGGAAAATTTCTCGAAAATTTTAATTTTCTTGAAAATGGCTCTAACGATTTTGATTAAAATGCCATATATTTGAGATATTTTTATGATACATGAAATGTATGTCTTGAATTTTCTGGTTATAGTCCATGTAGTCCTGTTTACTCTGGATCACTTTTGCGTCACTGGTTAACCGTAAGAGATAGACCAAATCTTACAATACAAAATTTAGATCTTGCTAAAACACACAATTTATGTCTAAATAAATTTTATTTGTAGAGTTAACCATTTCGGAGATATTGCTTGTTATTTGTGTGACTTTTGGAAAACATACTTCCGTCAAATGTAACATCATTATTCATTTTTATATGCTAACTGTGCAAAGAGAATGGAATTTGAAAGCTTTAAGAGATTTCACGATCGCTCAAAGCATTCCCATATTCCATATTCCCCTTGTACCTACAAGGAAATAAACAATAAGATAATTTCTGCAAGTGTTTATCTCAACTAACATGAAGAAGATATAGGAATAATAGTTTTTAAGAATTGTTAGTTCAAGAGTAGAGAAGGTCATGTGAGTGCAACACGTCAGATACTTTGACTTGTATCGAAATATCGAGCGGCATGTTACAACTGCTCGCTCACTTAGTTTTGTCTTATTACGATTGGTGAACTTATATTATGGATCGTTTGTAGTGTGTGCATTTTATGGCGTGTACATACCGAGGACACTACGGTGGCCCTTAGCACATATATAAATCTATTTTTTCTTGAATTTCTGTAATGACACACCATAAATCTGTTCCATTACACTGGAAAACAACAAAACAACAAACAACAACAAAACATGCCAAGTCTGGTGAAGATTAATTAATTTTAACCCGAGGCTTAACCCTCATAAAGTTAGGCGTTTTCAGTAGAAATAAAAATAGTGTCAGACTACATTGTGATGAGATGGTTATATTATATTTTTTACAAGATTGATCTTAGTATTTTTATAAATAAGATGTGACATTGTGTGTTAATACCTTGTTATATCAAACATAAGACAATTTTAACCTGAATGTATTTGTACTTAATTTTAAATTATGTTGATTGACACAAATATTGTGTTCAAATATACATATACATGTTATGGGAAATAGAGATGTTTCAGAAAAACTGCACATAACTAAACTAATTGTCAGTGTTCCCCTTTTGCAGTCAGGAAATTGCTTCGGATTGTCTCTTACAACTTGCAACACTCGCATATACTGTTTTTGTTCTTCATTTTTTTGTCAAAACACTACAAAAGTTGGTCATTAACTTAATACAAGTTTCTACTGAATAATTGACTACTTTTAAAAATATGGCAATCTCATATCCTTGCAAATAAAATTCACTATTTTTCCAGTGCTGGGAATCTAAGGACAGGAAATGTATGCAAATATTAAATCTCTTAAAGAAATCAAAAGACTAATAAAAGTTGAAAGATCTTAGCAACTAAGATATGAATGTCTGTTGGCTTAAGCACTATTCGTTTCACATTTTCATAATAAATTGGTTTTCTCTGGCATTTGAGATACCTGGTCACTTTTTTATTCTTCACTTCAATGGGAACTTTCCTATCAAAAGCGCTAGTACAGCATTCTCAAGTGTAAGATACCAATTATGGTAGCATTACTTATTTAAAGTTACTTGAGAATTCGCGTGATCGATCTTTCCATAAGACAGTAGTCCCTGTAACAACTTTAAGTCTTGCTTTGTGGCAGTAAAACTAGGCCTGAGTATAAAGCGATAAATACAAGAAATGCATATACTGCACATATACCTGTAAGTTCCTTTTCATTGGAATTCATTGCAGAATAAGGCTATTTTAAGCTGTAGATTGCCTTCGACATGCCTTCGTGTATGAGCCTTTGCAGCTCTGAAAGATATTCTACGAGGCAGAGCATTACGTAGAAATATAACGAGTTCTAAGAATTCTTTGTAATCTTCTCTTGCTTGCTGGCTACGCAAAGCCCCCTTAGCGAATGAAAGAATATCTTCAACCCAGGTCAGAATTGTCGAACATTGAATGATCGCCATTTCTTTCGGAACAGCTTGAAAAGTAATAAATACATCAGGGCCAGAAGTACCACCATCTTTCCTTCAGACACACTTCTTAATATTATTTCGTGTATATGAATCTGCAAAGAAAATATGATAAATATCTTCCAGATTGCCATTTCAGTAATGAGCATGCTCCAAACGAACTACATTTGATGATGTTGTATCACAATATATGGCCTGAACTTTATAAGACCGCATTCTTCTAAGCATTTAAACAGTTTTACACTGAGTCTGTCCTGATCCACTGGGTAACTGGATAATTTCAGATTATCTTATCTCATGCAGCAGGAAGCTAAAAGCATGCATTTGTGCATCAACTGAAGGCATACATCGCAAGTTCCCAGGTCATTAATAAACTTTGAATTTGATTAATAATGTGGTTATCTTGTTATATAGTTATATAGTTTCACATTCAAATACCTACTTTACTTCACGAACATACATAATACGACTTTGATGAATTGAAATAGGAAGGCTATTGTGTTGCCAAGTGAATTCATCTACATTTCAGTTTGTTTAGAAATATCAAGTAATCGATCATACTTAAGGTAAATAAATGCCGAAATATGCATGTGCACTAACCCTCAAGATATGCTTTTGCATATCAGCCTACGCATTTTCGAAAAATCCGGGCCCTAGTCATCATGCAATCCCATTGGTTAATATTAACCTGGCGCTACCCACTTGACACGGTAATTTTGCATAAGATGTTCTCTATGACTGCTCTTTACCTGCACAGAATGAACAAAAGGAGCGTGATGGTTCTTGGCAATAAATAATTTTTGTGCAATATATTAAGGTCACTAAAATATAAATGGAACTTATTTTTTATATATTTATTACTTAAACCTATACACAAGTAACACTTTCACTGTATCTCTACAAAACTTCCTTCACATCCTTTTGCCAACGATTTGGAACCTTGAATATTCTTTGTACAAAAAAAGGTTTGAGGGCGTGTAATCAACTAATTGTGCACATGCTCCCCTGTTTTCGAACCTTTTCCCCCCAAGTGATTCTTTCGTGGGTGCAAACAGAAAATAGTCCGGGGGGACAAGTCTAGACTGTAGGGAGGGTCACCAAGGATTTTCCAGTGCATGTCCTCCAATGTGACCTTGTCAAACTGGCGGTGTGAGGCTTAGCGTTGTGTTAGAGAATGAAGGCATCTCTGAATCGCATACAGCTGTTTCGGTAGGCGGCTTTTGCTGACCTTTACAGTTGACAATAGTAAGCCACATTCAACTTACGTCAATCGTGAAGAAAAATCAACGACTAAAACTCCTCTGTAGTCGAAAAACACAGCTGCAAGAATGTTTCCGTTTAAGAGGGGGTTTAGCGTTTACTGAGCAGGCTTCATCCTCTCTTCGTCACTCCTTGCTCACCATTTTGGATTCAGGAGTGTAATGATGGACCCATGTCTCATCATCTGTAACAATGTGCTTCAAAAGATTCTCCACTTGTTGCCGGAATCGGTTCAGAAGTCTCTCATAGATCTCCAAAATAGACCAGTTTTTGCTGCTGTGTTAACAACTACGGAATCCATCGAGCACTA
Organism: Tenodera sinensis; assembly: GCA_030765045.1. NCBI lineage: Eukaryota > Metazoa > Arthropoda > Insecta > Mantodea > Mantidae > Tenodera > Tenodera sinensis. The sequence continues at coordinate 85,793,951 of CM060963.1, forward strand.
ATTTTTCTAAATCCAAGATATTCACTAAACACTCCCAATGCAGACACCCACTTCTGGTGCAATTTCTTCAACACAGCAGCGGCGATCACCTTCAATAAGCTCTTGAACAACACGAATGTTGTCATCTGTGAGACTTGACCTTGGGCGTCGAGCGCGACCTTCTTTTTCCAGTATTCCTCGGCCGCCCTAGAATTGTCTGGCACAAGTAAACACTTCATTCTGGGATAGTGTATTGTCCCCAAACTATGGCTTTAAACGAGTTAAAATCTCTGAGGGTTTAACTCTTCATTGATTAGACACTTTATAATAATGCGTCGCGCAACAGACGAAGGAACCTGGTTTTCACTCATCTCTATACTGACGCCAAAACTTATCAAAGCAGCTAACCGAGCTGGTTCCTCCTCCCTAACAGACTGACCTTCGACCCCTACTCTACAATCCCACTAGGATCTGCTTGTGCAGTATTCTGGTGAAAGTACCGTTTATATACCTTGTTCAGTCTTTTGAGACAGTGGGAGGGGCAAGTAGGCAGCAGTTTGTTCGTGTAGTAAATCACGCGTACTGGCATACTGTGACAGCAAACTGCACTGTTGCAACATTTGCGTCCTTTCATACGTCTATCGCATTGTTTACCTGTTTATCCTTTGTTTGTTTATTATGCACTTAATTGACATTGCTTGAACAGCTTATTATTACGCTGAGACAATAATTACATTTAATATAAAAAAACTGGAGTACATGATCATATTTACTTGGACTACATTACTTTTAATCCTTTATTAATTGTGTAATTCTATATCAAAACAGTTGGTACTACACATGAACCCCACAAAAAGAACGAAAGAAGGAAATATAAACAGAAAAACCAAACATTATTTACATAAATATAGATGTGTACATTGGTATTTACTCAACCTTAGTATCTTATAATTTCTTTTTTCTTCTTCCACATCCTCTGAAGACGATGAAGGTGCTATGAATCTTATACAATTCACGAACGGTTTTGTTTTCATAGCATTTCGTCTTTGTTGGAGTTATATAGTTCTGAATATCTAGTTTAATGATTCATATATCTGTACATTTGAGTAATGCGTACCGTCTGCTTATGTACTGGTTTCCCACGTCCTATGGGCAAGGAATTTGCTTTATAATTAGCAGGTGCACTACTTGTTTCCCACGGCCACCACACCTATTTATAGAGGTTTAAAAGTGTTGTGCAATCTCTGTTGTGCGCCACTACTCGTGCCAATGACCACATAAACCTTGCAACTCTGCCTGGGTTGTTTTGGTTTCTATACACGCGCCGACTAAGTGATGTCCTTATCTCCCCCTTCCACTGTCCCAAAAGACCCTGAACAAAGTATATTTGAATCACCCTCGTTATTAAATATACAAAATTCCTTCTGAATGAAGAGGACTTCCCAGAAAATTTATAAATATATTATATTTTAATAAAAATCGGTAGAGACAGTTTTGAGAACTGGAACTTGTGAGCTTTACTGTGATTTTACGTTTGGGGTTAACCTTTGAAAACACATAAAGGGCTTAATATTTGGTTTGTATTTGCACTTTATGCTTACATGTGCCGTTTTTATAAAGCAATTTATATATATTCCTTCTGAAGCGTGGCATGAGGCATTATTTTCTGTGTACCTTGCAAAGCCTGTTTCCGCCACTGTACTCTAATAAACACGATGTTAAACCAACAATGTGCAAAGCGATAGACACAGGTCAAAATTTCAATTAATTTAAATTTTATGGTTCGTCTAGAACAACTCGATTCTTCTTTCTTAGTAGCAAACATTGATAATCTCGGCAAAAATTAAGTACGTCTAACACACGTTTCTTTGAACCGTGTTTACGAAAGCTAAGCAGGAAATATTGGAAAGTAGTTGGGTTTGATAAAATGATCAAATGTGCTTCAACTTTTTTAGAGTGCTCATCAGCAAAACGACAGTCCACTGTGTGCTTCAGTCAAAATTAATTAATAATGTTAATTTAAATTAGTGTACTTGTCCGTGTATTAATTAATTTATTGTTTATATCTGGTAGCTAATGGCTATGCGGCAACTCTATTTAGAACACACAGAAAGTTACCACTCATTATTAACTACAAGTTAAGAACGCCATCTCTAAGAATGGCAACGGCAACATCAAAGTATTTCCTGAGAGATTCGCATCCTGCACATGATGTGCATTCAATTATTTCCGAGCCTCCAAATTTCCTAAACTGACCACCCTTGAACACAGGCAAATGGCTGTGAAATAGTAGATGATCCCATCTGATTTGTCAAAAAAAAAAAAAAAAAAGGGGGGGGGTAGGGATTGGGCTCCCCACTTAAAAAATTCAGATGATCATGAAAAATAGAATGTAACTAGTGTCATTGTTTTCCACTTCACATGAATTCACTATAGGTAAATTTGTTTTCTTTAAAACTTGCTGTTTACAAGCCAGACATGTGGTTTTTAAGTGTGCTTTAAAACGACAGCTCCATGTCAGTAGATTCACTGTCATGTAAAAGAACCACTGCGGGACAAAATTCCAGCACATCGCCGTTGCTGATGTGATCCTAGAAATTGATAGCGTCGTTAAACAGCAAAATATTTTTTATCTACTTTCAACAACCAAGACAAATTATGAGGACACCACCAAGTACAAAATTATTTTGGACATTTTCTGAGCATAAAATACTTTACTCCGTTAAATGGACCTCGTATGTTTGCTGTTTCATCCATACCTGACCTACCTTTGTATCAAAGCCGACTGTTCGCAGTGTTAGACAGCTTGAATAACAAATGGTCATCACACTTTCGCAGCTGCCTCACGTCTTGAGCCGATAGGAATGGAATATACTCGTATGTTGATTTCTTTTACTTTCAACTCAATTTTCGGAACAGCCACATCACTAATTGTAGTATAAGTTTCGGTTGTTCTTCTTTTATGTTTTCAAGCTCTTCTAAAATTTTTGTTTTAGAACTACTTCAACATTTCTTGTTTTCCCACAAATTTTGAATTTTCCCCCAAAGTTTTACTGACGCGCTATGAATTCTCCCGTGGGTGGTCCTGTCTGAATCAGCATTCTCCTTGGTATTTTGTTCTGAGAGAACCAGATATAAGCAAATACAATTTATTATGCAACTGTTTCATTATCAGTATAAATTAGACTGCATTTAACAATCACTTATCAATTATTATTTTTGGCAGTGTTTAACGCCCTCTTTTACCACTACGGCACCGCAGGTGATCCTACATGGAATGAAAATGGAGCATCGGTGGAATGAGATGACGGAGGAAACCGGAGAACCCGGAGGAAACCCACCCCAGCGCCGCTTCGCCAACCACGAATCCCATATGCGGTTGCCTGGGATCGAACCCGGGCCGTTTTTGTGAGAAGAGAATGGTCTAAACACTCGGCTACGGCCCAAATGATAATCGCACCTGTCTTTTGAATTTCCTTTGTTGTAAACATTCCTAGCGGCACCGTGACCGAGCGGTTAGACCGTTCGCCTACCACCTAGGCAGCCCAGGTTCAATCCCAGGGATCCGCATGTGGTATTCTTGGTGGACGAAGCGACGTGTGGGCGGTTTTCTCCGGGTTCTCCTGTTTCCCCCGCCACTCATTCCACCAACTGCTCTATCGTCACTTTTCCATTAATCGGTTTCGCCTGCATTTCATATCATCTTCTCACTCTCATACCTGATGCTTTGCTGACCACCCACTTCCTGGTCTTCATTCTGTCCGGTCCATAGGTTCCTCTGCTCCCCGGCAGGCGTCTCACGCTAGGCACTGGTTTGTAAGTCCTAGGGGTGTAAGTCCTATATAAGGGGAGGGTAATCAGCTAGAGAAGAAGAAGTAAACATTCCTTTTAGGAAAGTTAGAAGTTATTCTTATTGCCTATAAGTTAATTAATACATATAGCTGTAAAACGGATAGTCATGGCTATGGACTACCCTAATCCAGGCCATTGGAGAAAGAAATTCAGCTAGAGCATTGAGATATAATCTCATGATAACTGACTACTACTTTAATCAGTCTTTCGAGATCCAGATAGATACCCGATATACTGGTCGAGTAAACAAATCCCAGAGAAATTCCAGAAACATCTGACATTGTTTACAGATGGATCAAGGGATGGAATACACTCTGATGCAGGAATTTTCAGTGCCTCTCCGAAGGCAGAACTTAGTTCCAGTCTCGATAGATATAGCACTGTGCTTCAGGCAGAGATGTATGTAGTCCTTGCCTTGCACAAAATCTATGAAGGATTTTATATAGCTGGGAGGAGAACTTACAGAAAAGAGATGAGGAAAAAATAACACATGAAGAAAATCAGCAGATTAATTACGAGGAAGTGGGGAAATACATTTGAAGACTTACCTTTCTTGGGCTTAGGCTTGAGTAGAGGAGGTACGGTTGTATCAGTTTCTTTGGTCGTGTCCAATGCCTGAACTTCCACCTCCTGGGACTGCTGTCCCTTTTTCTTCTTAGTGCCACCTGCAGTAGTTTTTCCGCCCTTGGAGACGACATCCACCCTCTCATTATCCTGGGACCCCGAGAGTCGAGAGGCACGTCTTCTGGCTACCTCCTGTGCATGGTGTTCGAAACCTGGTGTACGCACGTATACTGGACCTAGAAGAATGAAGAATGTATACTTAAATCCTCCCATTCTTCCCAGTGTCTATCAGTGAATTCACAAGCAAAGTTACGAAAGGTGGCCAGATATTTCAAAATGATATCAGATATTGAGAGTCGTACGAAATAGAATTAAGGTCTTGCTTGTCCTTGAGAACAGGCAGCGGAACAAAGTATACACGGGATCCCATCACTTTTTGGTCTAATTTTAGTTGTAATGGTTTAGTGTTAACGTACATTATGCAATAGGTATACTTACTGACATTGTTCTATGCCAAATACAAGCATCTTAAAATATTTTCATTTAAACCAGCTCGTACAGAAATTTGGAAACTCTTGTTATATTAGAACAGGGAGAAGCTTTCGTTTGCCGAATCATTAAATAATGCAACACATATGACATCACCTAACAGCTTTTAGAACACAAATGGACAACAAGCCAGAAAGGGAGAAGGCACCTGGAGTCCAATGTGCGTCGTCATAAATCTGATGTGTTGCACTCACATGCCTTTCTCTACTCTTATACTAACCATTCTTACAAACTCTTACTACTATATCTTATGTTAATAAATTATGTGTTTTAGCAAGATCTGCATTTTTGTATAGTAAGATTTAGTCTATCTCTTACGGTTTACCAGTTGTGCAAACGTCATCCAGAGTAAATAGGACTTCATGTGCTATAGCCAGAAAATTGAAGATATGCATTTTATTTGTCATAAAAATATATCAAACACATGACATTTTAATCAAAATCGTTAGAGCCATTTTCAATAAAATCAAAAATTTAAAAAAATTTTCCTATGTAAAGGATAGTTTAGGGTGGAGCAATTCTCTTTGAAATCTTCGTGTCGCATCCTTGAAAGACATTAAACTTAAATACCAACTTTGGTTTTTAACCGACTTTTCATTTTTGAGTTATGCTGTCCACAGACTGACAGACTGACACACACACACACACACACACACACACACACACACACACACACACACACACACACACACACACACACACACACACATACACACACAGACCTTTTTCTAAAATGGCCTTTTTTTGGATTCAGGGGGTCTGAAAACATATATTTCCAGTGAAATCTCGACATCGAACTTTTTGGGTGGAATACAATACTTCCTCTACTTTACTAAACGTAGTAGAGAAAGTAAAAACAAAGGTCAAAGATCACAACGAATAATAGACATTTAAAATACTTAGAGCTGCAAATATACAGTTAGATGCAATTACATATTTCAAACAAATTTTTGTCCATCTAATGTTTCTAAGCTATATAGCATTCACTATGTATGAAGAGAGCTTTCCAGATCACCTTTTCGCAAAAGTACATTTCACGCATCACGCCATATTGCAAAGATATATTTTAATACAAAATCGTTGGAGGAATTTTCAAAAAAAAAAAAAAAAAAAAAAATACTAAATATATGTCAAGAGTTGTTTAGGGCAAGGTAATTTACTGAAAATATTTGCGGTTGATCCTTTTAAATATATCTGACTTAAACATGAAATTTGGTATGTAACTGACTTTTCATTTTTCACCTCTGCACCTCATAGACTGATCTTTAGTAGCTATGGAGCCGTGTATTGCCCGTAAACCTTCTTCCAATGTAATATTCACCTACCTTAGATAGGAGGTACAGAAAGTAAAAACAAGCTCATAATAATGTAAAATATGGAACCCGATATTAAGGCTTAAAGACAGAGGAAAGCTACCAAATAAACTATTCATAAGCACAAGGATATCTTATTATGGCCATGTTTGAAGTCGTATGAAATTGGATCGAAAATAATCGGACAATTGTCTCGGTGTAAGCTCAGCACATCAAATATTTAGTAAATGTGCTTAAAATGTCATATGCAATGGTAAAATTACCATTATATATTTAATGAGACGATAAGTTGTGGTTTTGATTTGTTCCTGAAAGGCCCAAAGAATGGAAATATTAATAGCAACTTTGAACTTCAGAAGTGTGCAAAACAGAATTAACGTACATTCACCCTGTGGAGGATATTTCGGTCATTGTAACAGAGAACGAAGTACTGGTTGTATTCAATATAGTCTTTTGCATACCGAGTGCTTAGGAAGAGTAAAGTTCATACACTCTTTACTTTCGACGTACAGTTGCACACAAAATATCGCTGATATGGGAGTATATCAATATAAAGGTATAGGACAGGCCATGTAGAGGGACACTTCACGTACTGCGACCTGCACAATCTATTATAGCTAACACCCCCAGAAGGAAGGGATAAAAGAGGGAGCCACAGAAGTCCACAGACCGTAACCAGACGCGCGGAAGTACCTAGCATTTCCAAGCATACCCTTCGCACTGCTGGAGCCGTTGACTGTCAGCCTTCATGAATAGTATTCTTTACAATGCGTAAGCATCCGCGCTATCTATTTGGTACCGCCACACACCACGAGCCTAGAACCACATGGAAAATGAGAAGGAAGTAGGATGAAGGGGAAAAGATTGAAAGCAAATCGTGATATTAGAATAAGAACCCAAGTATTCGCCCAAGTGACAAGGAGAAACCACGAAAAAATCCAAGTCAGAGTTCGCGATCTCCCGAACACGAGTCACACACGCTACCGCGGCGCCACCTCGATCGGTGTATATGAATATAACTAGGCAGTGAAATGTCAAACTGTCCTCGTTCAGTTAATCATCTCTCCACATACCTTTCGAATCTGACAAACGAATTGTTCTTACACTTATTCCTCAATCACTTCATGCTAATCGATGTAAATATTTACAGAAATTATCTTATTGTTAAATTTCTTGTCGGCGCAGGGGAACATGGGATTACAGTAGGCTTTAACCGATAGTCAAATCTTTTAAGAGCTGGTCCCATGTGATGCCTTTGACATTCCATTCTCTCGGCATGGCCAGAGAAGCCTAAGTATTTGAAAATTCAACCCAACGACAAGGAATTTCTCGAAATTGATTATCTCCACAAAAACTTTCTTTTGACATAAATTGCGTGTTCTAAATGTTTCATGTAGTGAGGTTTTGTCTGTGTCTTATGGTTTATCAGTCATGCAAAAGTCATCCAAAATGAAGGGCTTCAGAGGCTATCGCCAGAAAATTCAGGATATAAATTTCCTTCGTGGTGAAAATATCTTAAATGGTTTATGATCAAAACCGTTAGAGCCATTTTTTGAGAAATTCAAAAACGTCTGATATTTTTGTATGTAAAGAATAGTTTGGGGAGGGGGATTTTCTTAAAAATCTTCATGTCGCATCCTTGGATGTTTCTGAACGTAATAACCAAGCTTGGTATTTAACCCACTTTTCGTTTATGAGTTACTGTACTTTCACAGGCAGATGGACACACGGACAAACATGCACGCAGGGCAGAAGTTCTTTTTATAATTTTTTAAGATTCAGGGACCTCAAAACGTGTGAAATCTCGGTATTGGCTTTTTGGGTGGAATGCAATACCTTCTCTGTCTGCTATGCAAGCAAATACAAGGCGGCGCCGTGGCCGAGCGGTTAGCGCGCTCGCCTACCACCTAGGCGGCCCGGGTTCGATCCCAGGGACCCGCATGTGGTATTCGTGGTGGACGAAGCGGCGTCAGGGCGGGTTTTCTCCGGGTGCTCCGGTTTCCCCCGCCATCTCATTCCACCGGTGCTCCATCTTCATGTATCATCAGTGTCACCGCCTGCGGTGCCGTAGTAGTAAAAGCGGGCGTTAAACACTACAACAACAAGCAAATACAAGAAAACACAGGTGAGTTTTAGGGCATCAATTAAAATGTTTTAATTTACTTTCATATCGAAAGTTTCCACAGATTTGAGGATTAGGATGATTAGGTCTCCTTATGAGTAGAGAACAAGGAATCACTGGATTGTCTGTGCATTTGGAGTCGGTATATGGACTTGGAAGGCGCAGTTGGTTGAGTATTGTTTTCTTTCTTTATTTTTACTTTCTCTACTACGTATAGTAAGTAGGGGAAGTACTGTATTCGACCCAAAATTTCGATGTCGAGATTTCACCGGAAGTATATGTACCGAGGCCCCCTGAATCAAAAAAATAAGTTTTAAAAAAAGGTCCGCGCGCGCATCTGCGTGTCTGTATGATGTGGACAGCATAACTGAAAAATTAATAGATGGTTAAAAACTAACGTTGGTATTTAAGTTTAATATCTTTCAAGGATGTGATATGAAGATTTTGAAAAAAATAGCCATACCCTAAACTACCCTTTACATGGAAAATTATTCCAAAATTTTGATTTTCTTGAAAATGACCCTAACGATTTGATTAAAATTGGCATATTTTGAGACATTTTAATGACAAATGAAATGTATATCTTGAATTCTCTAGCCATAGACCATAAAGTCCTATTTACTCTGGATGACTTTTGCATAACTAGTAAACCGCAAGAAATAGAGCAAATCTTATATACGAAAAATGTAGATCTCGTTAAAACACACGTTTGTCCAACGCATTTTTTGTGTGTAGTGAACCATTTCGAAGATATTCCTTGCTATTTGTGTGAGTTTTGCAATACGCTTTCCACAAATGGAAGATCGTTATTCAGATTTTTATATCTTAGCCATGCAAAGAGAACGTAATTTCAAGCTTTAAAAGATTTTACTAACGCTCAAAGCCTACTGTATTCCCACATTCCCCTTGCAGCTACAAGAACATGAGTAATAAGATAATTTCTGCAAATGCTTTTTCTCGACTAACATGAAAATGGAGGAATAATTGTAAGAATAGTTAGTAATTGAATAGAGAAAGTCATATGAGTGCAACACATCAGATTTTTTATGCGGCATTTATTTCCCGACTGCTAAAATGCAATAGCTTTACCTTGGTAAGCTATCCCAACTTTACTGGAACAAAATTTCAGCATTTTTCGACGCTGATATTCTTGGCAATGGTCAGTGTCCTTAAACTCGACAATTATTGTAAGTGCCGCAACACTGAGCACAGAGTGCATCAAACGTTCTGTCCCGCCAGTTACCCGTTTCTATTGATACTTAAAATATATTAATGTGATACGCCTGGGTTCGTTGGCATCAATGTAGAAAATTTCTGTTGCTTTTTAACGAGCTACACCTTACATTACAAAACCGGCATTTTTTAAAGCAGTGTTAAGGTCTCTCCCATTGTGCGACACTTTTGATGTCTGTAATATCCCCAAGTTTGTTGAGTCAGCTGTCGGCTGCTACAATGGTGAACTATGGGATATTTTCTCAGGTTATGGGGGGTGGTTGTGAGAACAGGCAGTACCAGTTATATTGCCTTAAACATTTAATGGAAACTAATAAACGAATAGTTTGAAGCGAATTTCCCACTGTTTGAGAACGTAGAATTGAACTGTTTCTGAATCTCAGGAATAGAACTTGTAACTAATGAAGTGCTATATCTGCTAACTTCTGACGTTCATGTGCTACCCTTCGCTATACTGACATAAATAAGACTGGCTTCCATTAAAGGCAAGCAATTGCACATAGAATTCCATGATCTCCAAATAAAATGTAGGTGTCAGCAATACATTGACGATTATATTAAAAATGTTGTATCAAAAAATATACTGTTTTACCTTTTTATGAGACCATTGTGATCAGAAATTGAAAGGAACCTGTTAATCAGTAACTCCTTAATAATTTTTTTCAAAATTTACATTAATGACCACCCACTAGTAGAACGTCTTACGTGGACAAGGTCCTTCTAAGCACGTGTACAGTAATTAGTTCAGGAAGGCTAAACATTCGGTAGGCAAGGTAAGTGATGCTGTAATATCGGGAATATCTAATTACCTAAGAGTAGAACGAGGGCCATAAATTTAATAGGGATTTCGGAACAGAAAGTAGTTTATTGTATCCCAGACTAAGTGTATTTGAGTGTGAACATGCTATAGGTAGTGAACCAGCGAAAGGATCGGGCAAGATTTCGTACAGGGGATCTGATTGCTTCGTATTGTAACTTTTTAACATTTTTAATTATTTTATTTCACAAACTTTTACAATCAGGTGTGGCCTCACAGTCACCAATTTATGCCAATACACTTAAAAACTCTTGCAGTTACACAATCTCAAACTCTAGCCTGCAAAATTCTCTATTCCCCTGATGACGTGACGCCATGCCACGGGGCTTCTATCTATCGGAAGCTTTCTCCATAGAGGCTATACCAATGTTACACTGCTCCCACTTCAGCGCTGCGCGCCCAGAGCAACACCATCGGCGTCCTTTCGGAGCCTTCCTGCGCCCACGGTTTCCACGACACCTGACCTCTCCTAGTGCACCTTTGCGAACACCTTGATCCTGTTGGACCCTAACGTAACCTCCTCGGTTACCCTGCAGACCATATGTTCATATTTTCACTGGGTTTCGGAGCATCACCTTGTCCTGTCCGACTCGCACGACCCTCCTGCCGACGTCAATCGCCGCCTCAAGACTCCTAAGCGCGTCCATACCCTCAGTCACCCATCGTGACGTACATCCACAGAATTGTAACGCTCTGACCCAAGGTCAACTCCAGCAAAGCCTCCTCCTCCTCTACAGACAAGGTGTCGCCCAATGCCATTGCTATTGTAGGGCCGGCCTGATTTCCTCGATGTTAAGCCCTTCACCAGGTCAAGTCACACCACGGTCCCTGCTGCATCCGTGATCACCAATATGTGATATCGCCTTCCGGGTACCCATCTATCTGCAATGATGTTGCCGTCCATTATCCTGCACAAAATGCACAGGATCACTCTGAGGGCCAGCGATAACAGCTTCGACGTGCCCCTTTTCACGCTGGGGCGTATTCGTTTACCATTAGTTTGTCAGCCAGGTGTGGATGGTCACTAACCGGTTGTCCAGGCCAACTATACTCCCAATAGGCACCACTGGGAGATCATCAATGTCCTGGGGCTGTTCCCCCGCCCCACACAAACCGAATACTCCGGTTTCTTCCACGCGAGGACAGTTGTTCCCTTGATCTCGATCGTCAACGCAGTTGTCTGCGCGGTCGTCTGCGAGGTCGTTTGCGCGGTAGTTAGTGCATCGTGGATCGTCTGATATTCGCCAAGTATTAGGCGCTGACGTATCTCGGTGTCGCGCACCCCGTCTTTAGAGTAGAACACTTTCTGGTGCACATATCTGGCCGGGAGGTTCACCGGAACCTTATTCACTATGTCTTCATTAACACCATCAGCAGCATCTCCCTTGGTTGTTGTAGCCTTGACCTGAGCTGGCTGCGACGGGCTGCAGCCAGACGGTGCTTTCCAAATCGGTTTTCAAGAGTCTTCCAGATGTTTCGGGATGCTGCCGATGTCGGAATCACGTTCAGTATTTATTTCTGCTGCCCGTCCCTGGAGGCTAGCTGTCAGCTGCTCAGCTTCCTCTTCCATGGTCCATCGGTTGCGAGCGGCGACGGTGCGGAATTATCGGTGAAAGATTTCTAAGTTCGACGTGCCGTCGTACCTGGGTGGCCTGACGCGCGCAGATGTTGTGTTGCATCCTGATGCCTCGACCTTCAATTTCACAGTTTCGTCCAGAATTTGTTCTGCCCTAGCGTTTGGTTGTGTTTAGTTGCTGTCGACACTGTCATCCGGAGCGGTAAGATGTTCCCCAACGTCCTTCGGGGCGTTAACGCGTTGACGAAGTCTTCCTAGGCTTCCTTCAAGCCAATTACCTGCCCGTTGATCATTGCCGATTGCTCTAACTTCGTATTGTACAATTCTGTTATCCGTTGCATTCTGAAATATAATGTCTATTTCTGGCTTTATTTCTGAACTCACTGCCTCGTTTCTGCCTTTATTTCAGAATTTGCTGCCTTCATTTCTGCTATCCGGCCAGTAGTTCTTTCATCATTTCTTCCATTTCGCTTTCGTAGCTTTCGTTTTACTTCTGATGACAATGTCACTTTTTAATCTTTTTAATTATTTTATTCCATAAGCTTTTACAATTAAGTATGACCTCACATTCGCCAATTTATGCCAATACACACACACTTAAGAAACCCTTGCAGTTACACAATCTCAAACTCTAGCCTGCAAAATTATATCTCTGTTCCCCTGACGAAAAGACGTCACGCCACGGAGCTTCTAGTCTATGGGAAGCTTTCTCCATATAGGCTATACAATGTTACAGTATCGTAATTCGCTTGGAAAGTCCACCGATTTCTTTCGCTATTCATGGTCATTATGGCGATTTCATCAACGGTCAATAAGGTGCCTCTCTCTCTCTCTCTCTCTCTCTCTCTCTCTCTCTCTCTCTCGCTCGCTCGCTCGCTCTCTTGTTGCCTCGTTCTTCCTGACGCGACCTTCGGTGAAACTTGACCAGTCCACATTGCTATTAAAATCTTTTAAAATAATTAAATAAAATTATGAGTCTGAACTGTGTTGAATGTTTACTTTAGATTTTTTTTTTAATTTATAAACCTGTGATAAGAATGCTCTTAGTGTCACACATTACTTAGACTATTAAAATGTTAGAGCATGCATATACATTTTCTAAATTAACCATGTTCTTTTTACTTTCTCTTTGCTTACCTATAGTAAGTACAGGATATATTGCACTCAAACCAGCTATACCGAGATTTCACAGCAAATACGTTTTGAGATCTCTGAATAAAAACAATTGGAAAAAGGTCAGTGTATGCGTGCATGCGTGTGTGCTTCTGTGTCTATGAAAAACATAATTGAAGAAAATCTCATGAAAATCTCGCCACAGCAACCTACCTTTTACGTGGAAACATTTTCGTTATTTTGTACTATATTTTTCCAAAAATGGCAGTAACGATATTGATTAAAATGCACGTATAAGATATTTTCATGACAAGTAAAATGCATATCTTGAATTTTGTGGAAATAGTCTGTGGAATATGAATATTTTATATATTTATATATATGAATATTTTATAACTTTTAAGAGGTAGACAAAAACTTATCGCAAATGAAAACGTAGATCCTATTAAATTGCACAATTTATGTCAAATACAACCTTTTGTTGCATTAACCATTTTCTAGAAAGGCTTGAATAAAGTTGTACGTTATATTTTTTCAACTACAAAATCGCTGTTCGGTTTTCCTCTCTCCTCACGCAAAGTGAACGGCATTTCAAAGCCCTAACGTGTTCTCTCATATCCCTTGTGCCTACAAGGAAATATGAAATGAAGTCATTTTTGCACATGCTTATCTCGATTAGCATGAAGTAAAGCTTTTGTAACAATATTTTGTTGAAGATCGGATAGAGAAAGCCATGTGAATATAACACGTCAGTTTTTGGTGTTATTTCGTTGGGGATAAAACTTTTGGAAAGATTAAAGTTCAGTATTTCTAAATATTTGATTGTATTTTCAAAAATTGTATAGAATAAGGATTTTTTAAAAGCAGGAATTTAAAGAACCTGCTTACCATTGTTATTTAAAACGTTGCTTAGAAAACTTTAAGAGAATTATAAAAATTGCGCAGACAAGAGCCTTTGAATCGTGTGATATCCAAGAAAATGCCATAAGTGAAGGAAAACCAATTTAAGGTTCGAAAACCCTGTGACAAAGCATACATTTGTTTAGCATTGGTCTGCACTATGAGCGAAATGAATGTTATGGAATTAAATGTAATTAATATATACAAAACTAAAACGCAAATTTGTACCTTTTTCGCTCATTTTTCGTGGACTGATTACCTTAATGGAAATATTATATTTGTTTCTATAATGCAAATCATTAAATCAAGATTTAATTAATATAAGAATTTTAAAGACGTATCCATGATTCTATAGCATTAAGTATTAGAATTAAATTTGTTTCCAAAGTTATTATAAATATGAAGACTCTTTCTTACTGTATGATAATATTTAGAACACTTAGACTTTAAAAGAGTGCTCTTTATTTATAAACATATTGGCAGAAGTATTGGTAGCATATTCCATCAAAATTATATACATATGTGTATGTGTTTGTGTTAATATATTCAATCCAATGTTAGATTGCTGAATTACATTAAAGAGCAAGGTGAGGGCTTATCCAACTATAATGATACTATAGATACCGAAAATTTCTTCCACCAAGCAATTGCATAAATTCTAAAGATCCTGGCTTTCTGAAGAGTGTCACCGAAATAGTTTGTATGTTAAAGAAAAAAGGCAAATCTTGCTAATTTCCCTTCTGCTATGTAAATCCTATTATTACGCCAATAAGACCTAGACTTATTTTATAGGGGAAAAATTTGCCTGGTGCCGGTACAGAGGGGCCCGGCTTACAGGCTAAAATTGACATTAATTATAATTTACAATATTTACATGGGTACTCTTGTTAGCTTTTATCTCATCAAAAACCCATACAGTGAGCAGCTTTAGCCCACCGAGAACAGTTTTTGGGCGTATTCTCAGTCTTTTGTTTGTCCGTTTTTGATAGTTTTTTTTTTTTTTTAATTTATATACACGGATACATATTCACTCACTCCTGGGCACACCACACATATGTCCCATCACACGCACGCACACACACACACACACACACACACACACACACGCGCGCGCGCGCTCGTATATACACATTTACACACACTGTACTATATACACTTCACTATTTACAGTTTTTCCGCAGTTTTCCTGTGCGGACCAGGTTGCAGCTCCTGTGGCGTTTCCGAGGCACAGACCTCTTCCGGAGTGTGTGGCCTAGGGCCTGGGTTGCATGGGCGCGCGTCAGTCGGCGAGCTATGCAATGTCTAGAACATTTTAATTCTAGCATGTTTACGATGCTTTGGCTCGCCCTTGCCAATATTGGCAATCACGTCATTTTGGTGATTCCTGATGCGCGCCACGCGACAGTGGCTCTTTTTGTTATTGCCTCGGGTATGGATGGGATTTGGGTTTCCTGGTGAAGGGTTTGGTTAGTGGTTAGGTTGGGAGCAGAGAGGATTTTCCGGAGGGAGAGGTTTTGGAGGGTTTGGATAGTCTTCAGGGCGGCTTTTGAGGCTTTTGCCCAGGCCACACACGCGTAAAGAACCACTGACAGGATGAAAGCTTTATACAGGACGAGTTTGGACTTCAATTGCAGCTGTTTGCTGCGGAAGATGGGGGCGCATGACTTTAGCCGCTGTCTGCCTTTGTTGCAACGCCAATAAGGTGACAACTTTGCTTCTTTTATACCCCAAATATTTCAAAATTTAAAATGTTTTAAATTCTGAAGTGATGTTTGAAATGCTTTATCTCGTATTTTATTCATATCACAAGCCAGATTTATGGTTTTTAGTCAACTTTATTTAAACAACTTTGGAAAAATAAAAAATAAATATATAATACTGGACGTATGAGCGGTGGGAAATTCCTATAAAATTTACAACTTGTGTTAGTGCAATGCGCCTTCCTTAGGTATGAAATGTGATATTTTTTCCAGTTAGCTTTTTAGTTCTGCAGCACACACATGCTCGTGCGTACTTAATTTTTTACTTATAAAATTTTTGTTTTGCCTATAGTAGGCTGCGGTAGGTACTTTCGATATCGAGGATATTGAGGTCTATTGAAGCCAAAAAGGCATTCTCACTTTCCCTATCATATATACATAGGATAAGAGGATGTGTTGCCAGTGTGTCTGCCCGTCCATCCGTACATCTGTCGTCTGTCTGTCTCAAGAACGAAAGTTTTCTTTATTTGACTATTTTAGTTTAAATAAAATAAAAAAACTTAAAGAAGACGAAAGTTTATTACAGGAAAATGTAGAGCTCATTAAAATACAAAATTTCTGTGAAATATTTTTTCTTGGTTTGCCGTTTTCGAAACATTCTAAGTTGCAAGTTAAAGCGTCTCCCAGCGGATAGGCCCGAAAATTTGCGATTTTTATAATGTTTCTCTTCTCTTTTTTCTTTGCATTGCAAGAGCATGTTACCACAAATGAACCTCTGAATTCTGTTTCCCCATGTTGGAAATTATTACTGAAATTGAAAGTAATTCCTGGAGAGAAATATATCTTGAGTAACTAAAATAGATAGAAACGTCATTTCTTATACGAGTATGAGTAGCATAATGATGAAATATGTCAATCTGTCGTTATAGAAAGCCGTGTGAATGTTTCACTTCGGATTTTCAGAAAAAGGTCCGTGCATGCGCGCGTGTACGTGTGAATGTGACTGTGCTAACACAATAACTAAAGCAAAAATCGAACTGCCAATTAAATACTAAATTTGACATTTTAAGTTCTTCCAAGATTGCAACGCGAAAATTTTCAGGAGATGCCTACCCCAAACAATCCTTGAATGGAGGACATTCTTGTTTTTCATTTTGTTAAAAAAAAAAAAAAAAAAAAAAAAAACTCTAACATCTTGTCGAACGACTTCATGTTGCAATTTTGGACCTATCCCAAGCGTCGTCTAGCTGACATTCTTATAAGTTTGCGATATTTTTCTTGTAATTTGTTCCCATTGTAAGCACATGTTTTACCACGAATAAACGTTTTAATGCATTTTTCCGCATGTTGTAACTAAGAATTTCTTGCTCAATTTGAAACAGTTCCTAAGCAAAAATGTATCTGAGTAAGGTAACATGAATAGAAAAATAACGTTTGTGTGAAGATTGTAATAGGTAAATGGCGAACATATTCAAAACTTTCATTGACAGAATAAATATTGTGGAATGTATTATATCAAATGTTACTTTCTCTATTAGTTACATAAAATATTGCACTCCACCCAAAAATTCAATGTCGAGATTTCATCAGAAATACATTCTGAAGCCTCCTGAATAAACAAAGTGTCATATGGTGTGTGTATGTGTGTGTGTGTGTGTGTGTGTGTGTGTGTGTGTGTGTGTGTGTGTGTGTGTGTGTGTGTGTGTGTGAGAGAGTGAGTGAGCGCGCGTATGCGCGTGTGTATGTGAACACTGTGACTCAAAAACTGTTTATTTAAATTCTATATTTTCCTCGGAAGGTTTTCAAAAGTATCTTATATCTAAAACTATGGAATACCGAAAGTTTTTTCGAAGTTTTTGATTTTTTAAAAATGTTTGCGGTTTTAATTAAAATGCCTTATGTTTAAGACATTTATCTACGTGAGTAACAAATGTTTATCTTGAATTTTATGGAAATAGCTTTGAAGTCCACTTTATTCCGGAGAAAGTTTGTATAATGTTGCGCAACTGGTAATCGTGAACAATAGTGAAAAGTGTGCTACAAAAAACATGCATATCTCTTTAAAACACACTACTTATTACAAATAACTTTTTGTGTTATTTAGATGTCCGTTAATATTGGTTTCAATTATTACATGCCGTTTGTTAGTTTTTTAGTCCTGTTGCTATTTACTTGTTACTTGCACCATCGTGGAAGGAGTACAGACTTTTAAACCATAGTGAACCGCTTTTAAGCACTTGTCTGTCCATTAGCTTTCCTCTATAGCTCTTGTACCTACAACGAGACGTGTTATGTAGGCATGCACATCTACAAATGTTTATATCAATCAAGTTAAAATAAACAGAAAAATAAGCTTCCGTAAGAACAATTTATAGAAGTGACATAAAAATAAATGATAGCGCGTAGAGAAAATCATGTGGATGTAACATCAGCTTTTTAACTTTCTCTGCTCTGTAGAGAAAGTAGGGGAAGTATTGTATTCGAACCAAAATTTCGATCTCGAGATTTTACCAGAAATATATGTTTTGGGTCTCCCTGAATATATATAAAGCATTTTAGAAAAAGGTCCGTGTGTGTGTGTGTGTGTGTGTGTGTGTGTGTGTGTGTGTGTGTGTGTGTGTGTGCGCGCGCGCGCGCGCGCGCGTATGTGTGTCTCTCAAAAACGAAAAGTTAAATAAAAGCCAAAGTTGACATTAGAATTTAATATCTTTCGAGGATGCCACACAAAGAAGAAAGTTCCTCCACACTAAACTACACTTTACATGGAACATTTCCGAAAGTTTTGATTTCCTCAAAAATGGCAAACGATTTTGATTAAAATGCCGTATGTTTAGTAAATTTTATGGCAAATGAAATCTATATTTTGAATTTTCTGGCAATAGTCCATGTAGTCCTATTTACTCTTGATGACTTTTGCATAAATGGTAAATCGTAAGAGATACACCAAATCTTACTATAGAAAAATGTCTATCTCATTAAAACACACAGTTCGTCCAAATGCATTTTAAGTGTGTGGAGTGAACAATTTTTGAAATATTCCTTGTTATTTGTGAGAGTTTTGTAATACTTACACTTTTCTCAAATGGAAGGTCATTATTCACTTTTTTGTCTCTTAACCATGCAAGGAGAACGGAGCTTAAAAAGCTTTAAAATATTTGACTATTGCTCATAGCCCATTGTATTCCCATATTCCTCTTGCACCTACAAGATAATCAGCAAGAAAATAATTTTTTGGAAATGTTTATCTCTATTAACATGAAGTAAATAAAGGAAGAAGAGTTAGTAAGAATAGCCAGTATAAAGGTAGAGAAAGCCATATGAGTGTAACACATCATATTTTTATTCAAGTTTCGAAGACGCATATTTCCGGTCAAATCGCTATATCGAATTTTTGCATGCAATCAATACTTTCTCTACTTCGAGGGTAAAGGAAGTGAAAAGGGCGACACTTGTTTGTGTCAAAAGTTGCGGTTATTAAGGTCCCAGTTCTTTGTTGCCCCTCTATCAAATACCTATATTAATAAGGTCAATAGATCTATTCTGCTCAAGCTGTCGACTCTAACGCAATATGTATATAATGTCTTATCTCTGAAACCCCGTGACCGATCACCTCGGAATTCGGCACGTATGTGTGTTGTTTCATGGAGGGGGCTTGTGTTCTGTTCATTCTAGTCTTCAGTGTATTACATTCACACGATATCCTCTACTCACCCTTCAGTATACAATTAATACAATTTTCTATGTGTTTGAAACATAAATGAAACGATTTACGTTCACGTGGTTTTCTCTACCTGCTTTTCTTTTACATAACACATTCAGATGTCCTTCTCCTCTTCTACAAACAATTAATACAATTTGCTATATGTTTGAAATATAAATGCAACGTATTATTTCACACTGTTTTATGTACTCATTTTTCTTTTATGAAACACAATGACATTTCCTCCTTCTACAAACAATTTGTACAGTATTTTTTTTTTTTTTTTTTTTTTTTTTAAGTGAAATAAAAATGGAGCGTATTACATACATATGACTTTCTCTACTCGGTTTTCTTCCTGTGGTATTTATATTGTTTAACAGTGTGCTTGCATAGTGCCTTCCCCAAGTTTTTATCTACGAGTATTTATTTGTTTATCTTTTTGTGTTCTTTATGGTACCTATCCTAAGAGTTTAACTCTTTGTTTAATGTATTAAGTAATGTTCTTTTTTTAAATAGGGATAAATGGTTAAACCATGGGCAACGCCAAGTATTTCAGCTGGTGTTACTGTGTTACAAGTGTGCCTCACATGAAATGGTCGTTATTTGCCCGCATAATCAACACATGAACGCAATGACTTGCAGAAACAAGTTTAATTACCTTCAGAGGAGGTAGTGCTGGCACCTCCAGGTGACTGTGTCTCACAATCATAGAGGTCGGGTGGTGATGCATCCTGTTGTTTCGGAGATGTCGTCGTTGACAACTTTGAGGTGTCGAAGGTACTTGGTCTGTTGGGCAGGGGTGAATGGGGTTTCCTCTGGATGGCCGCCCCCGCCGACTTCGCCGTCTTGCCACTCCCGGCCACTTGATTTCTCAAGGACAGTTTGGCCGCCACCTTCTTGCTATCCCCCGTATCCTCGTAAAAGGCGGGGTATGGAACATGTAGTGGTGGCGATAGGGAAGTTTCAGGCGAGGGCTTCCGCTTGCCACTCATGATTTCATATCAATTTTAATGTCACATGGTAAAACTCTTTCACTACACTCTCATCGGTTAACGACTATCATTGTCTTGGATTTTGAACCCATTTCCGCTTTGCACACAATAGTAAAATTTCTTTATGTATTTGTTTATTAGCAGCAAATTCCTTAAGTGTCCGTTCTTACTGCTTTATGAAATAATTTATATTAAAATAATAAGCCACTATTCAAATAAATCACTTCAAAGAAGATATAAACAACATATAGTTATTAACTTTTGAAACACGATCGTGTTAAATACAAGTCTAGCCAGTAAAGGACTTATCACACAAATAACACAAAGTTGGCTTTTAAGTGATACGAGTACATTGCGCTATTAAATACCATAAAGTCTCTTTAATCGCGTTATTTGCATCTGCTAAAACAACAAACGCGTTCTGTTACAATTCCGAGCGTTATAAACACGTTTTTATTGCAAACTGTCGAATGCGCTTATAATTAAGGCGGAGAAGGCTCATACACCCGCTAGGTACCACTATGAACTTTCCATTGTACATTTTTCGCCTCAATGAGGGACTTCTTATTCAATAACGTCTTATATTTAAGAGACCTGCAAAGAAATATCGTCCGGGCAACGAATGACTGAAGTTTCAACAGCGGAGTAACACGTCATGCACCGAGGCTTTGTTTTGTTTACGGTTGCTAAGCGACGTGGAGCGGGCGGAGTTTATGACGTTAAAATCACATGACCCACAAAATAGCTCTTATTGGCTTCAGGAATCTTCTTCACTAGTTACCTGTAACTGGTAATTAGCACATTGCGTTCCTAGAACTGCGGGCTTTCATAAGAATTTCAATTTACAATGTCAAACAGGGACTGTTTCTTCACAGGTGAAGGCTATGTAAACATTTCCTTTATTTCAACGGAACTGGGCTATAGTTCCCAAAACCCGTGACTTTTGTTGTAGATTTGATAGTTCAGTAATCAAGAGCAGCAGAGCAAAGATGTTTAATGCTGTGCATTCAAAATTATATGCCTAATTTCATTACGTCTTAATTATTGAATTAGGCTTTAAATTCTACTGAAATTTCTGAACTTTATGCCACGATCGGAAAGGGATGGGATGGGGTGCAGATGTCACCAACTTATGAACTATTTCTAATAACATAACCTCTCTCTCTCTCTTTCTTTGTTTCTCTCCCTCTCTCTCTCTCTCTTTCTTTGTCTTGCTGCAGCGTTTGCATTGTTTCTGCATTAGCTTAGGACATTATTTTTCACCACTGAAGAATAAGCAGCAGCCTTGGTTTTCATAAGATAATTTTACTGTATAATTACAGTGCAGTTGTGCATTCAATTAGTTAATAAATAAACAGCATGAAACTTGAGATCAGGTTACTTATCCAACGATAAGCCTGAGGATGTAGGTACTCGTTTGAGTTACATCTTAAGTCGAAATGTTTGTTTTCATGCAGTAGCTTTACAAGTGATTATCTTACATCAACTAAGTTGGCATTGTTGTAATGTTTAATTTTGAAAGAAAAAATATTGGAAATAATCAATGCCCAAACTATCGTGTATGTTAGAAGAAAACCAGTGTACGGTGTAGGTATCACCAAATGTCGCTCACAGCAATGGACAGGGGGACATTTCCAAACAAATTTATTTATGCTAATCTATACTTGTGAATAACTAGGCATCCAAGTCATGCTATTAGCCAGTCTTGTTCGAATATACACAAGAAACTTTTCTTATGCAACATTTTCTGGAAATTTCGATATAGGCTATTTTGCTGTCGAATTTAAACTATTTCTGATCTATTAGCTTCTTTCTCCACAGAGCAGTCCCTTTACATTCTAATCTAATATGTTCAGTATCCTACACTCAACCACATAATTTTGGCGAACATGTTAACCCTGGGGTACAATGGTTTTCTGAGAGCCTTCCACAAGCCGATTTGAGTAACCAAATGTAACCAGTACACTTTCAGGATTTCAACCTGATGTATTTTCATGGTATATCGTCAGTTATGTTTGTGATAAATTCTGCAGTATTAATGAAAGCTAGACTGAATAAAAAATAAGAGATAAATCCGACACTGACAAGGGACCAAACTGCATAGAAGTTACTTCATACGAATAATGTAAAATGTTTATCCTTAATGCGATCTTAATACATATAATTATAACAGTTTAGTATATGATGTTGAACATGCAATCTTTACGGTCAGAATACAGACTTAATGCGATATTTAAAACTTACTGTCGGATCCAATATTTCCGAAAAGATTTCATATTTTCATTCACATATCTCGGCGCATATCTGCAGTTCATATTGCTCCTGTAATAATTCAGCTTATTTCAATTTGTGTTTGGATATTGTGCGCATCTCTATGCAAAATAGTCAATTAAGATGTATTAACAAGGTGAGCTGAATGTATTTGATAAACAAATGACGCTTTTTAATATTGAGCCAAGCGAACAACAAATTAATGGGTGAACGATAAGAGATTTCAATCGCCATAAGGAGTCACTACACATTATACCCTAGGCTATTTTTTTTTTTTTTTTTTTTTTTTGAGTTAACGTCCTCCAACATTGTGCCATATCGGACGAATGAATGAAATGAAACGGGTGAAATGATGCTCAAATGAGCCCAAGGTCCATGAAGCTTTAAGTTACCCGACATTCGTCTTCTCAGGGTAGGGAAAACCTCGGAAAAAACCTTACCGGATAACTTACCCTAAGCGAGATTCGAACTCGCGACCTCTTGAACGTGAGGCAGACACGCTAACCATCAAGCTACAGAGGCGGGCATATCCTAGGCTATGTGGTCTATGATTAACATGCTAGCAACGAAATCCGGAAATACAGATTCTTTTTCTTTTTTTATATTTAATTGGACCCACCAGCTAAAAGCTATACAGGCCATTTATAATAAAAAATATAACAATTGCAGTGGGTCATATGACTCCACGAACGTGTATACAATATTGTGTGAAAAAGAAGTAAGGGAATTAAAAGAACATCGCCTCCAAGTTCGTTCTACGTGAGCCGCGTAGTAAGGCTGCTACGTTGTCCTGAATTAAATCTCAACGTGTTCTGATACCAGCCGATGATAACGAGTTTGTCTCTAGCCCTTCATTATTGTCTACTGTGCAAGAGTAACACCTTTCAACCTGCCTCAATTCTCATCCCTATTTGGGCAGTTCATTGCTAATCCTTCAGCAGACAGGCAATCCTTAGTTGGCTACAATGCTGAATAATTCAGTGTAAAATGTGACATGTTTCTTAACAGTACAGGAGAGATAATAGAATTTAGGACTATAAATCGACTTTCTTGTTGATATCAAATATGAGCGTTGTCCTCCACACTGTTTGTAAGAACATAAGTGATTGAAAATATCTTTCCAGAAGCTTTACAAAGAGTTATAGGAGGGAGAAAATAATGGCCTTGTCACTGGAACACGCTCCTCTCATTCAGATGCTAGAGGCTTGTCATCTACCTAAACCACAGATAATGAACGCTGGCCTGGAAGTTTGTCCTCCTGAAACCATTGGTCCGTGAAGTACCAAACTTTGCAGTGTTTGACTCAGAAGAGCGTGTATTAACCACAAGGTAATTTATAGATCTCTTCGGAGCAGTCCAGTAAATTGCCTCTGACACTACTATGAGGGTGCTTAGAAAAGATGTCCACGCACAGCACAATTATTGCCGATGAACCATCCGGAAGATAAGCTCATACACAACTAAAATGACGGTCGATCTTAAGGAAATGTTGTGGGATGGCACATATGAAATCAAATATGTATGTGAAGTGAGGGAATTTGTGACAAGTGAATACATATATAATTAAATAAAGAAAAGATCTGAGTCAGCAGTGCTTTCTTTAGACAGTGATTTCTCAATAAATGACTCAACCGCAACAACCTTAATGTGTCATCTGAATCATGAATCCGATGTCTGTGTTCAGATGAAGTACACTTTATTTATGGGAATTCCAAATCTAAGCATAGAAATGCGAGAACAACACAAACAATTAACAAGAAGACAGAAGTGAGAAAGAAAAAGTAAAGTAAACTGATGGAAATGCTACGTTGATTAAAGTCATGGAAGTATAAACTAAAAAACAAAAGAAATATGCCGTTAAACAGAGCGGCTGCAATGCGGCCACTGCACCGAAGGCAAGCGCTGGGACCAAACTTTGACCCCAGCTGACCATTGCATGCATGTTCGTTATTGATCCTTGTAAATGTTTTCCACTTGGTTCATGGTCATTATAATACCTAGCTATTTTTAGAAGTCACTGAAAAAGCACTATGTGTACTGCAATGACAGTCCTATTCTCACGAAAGAATAATCATGATTTTAGTGAAATTCAGCAGGGTATTTGCAGCGGCATATTTCATTTTTGAGGAAGGCTATTGTCTTCTCTTTGCATTTTCATTCTTTAGAGTAAATGTTAAGGGATACGGACGTTATCATGTTGCATAGGTAGGCTATCAATCTACCGGGAGAAGCTAAACTGAGGGAATACAAGTACAGGGAGAGTGCAAACGAACGGAAAAGTAAATATATAACTTATTTGATAACAACGCTGTCAATTTCCAAAATCATGTTAGCGCCGTCGATGTGGCGAACTTTCGTTACAAGTCAAGGAAAAAAGTATTCATACACCATTGTTTATGTACAATAACTTTATTTATTGGGACGAAAGATCAAAACCAGAGATGCTATTTCGTAATCTAACAATATGGACTTTCCTCCCAATTCAGTATGTATAAACGAATTAACTAAATTAGTCTTCTGCAAAATTAAAAAAGTCTTCTAAATTGGTCTTCTTCGGCCCATTTTTTGTAGTACGCATTCACCATGTATAAGAACCAATACGAAAGAGGCACAGCTTGCCCCTGAAAGCATTCCTTGCTACAAGTGGTTCATAAGTAGTTTCTATACCTCCGGTGGTTTAGGTTCCTCTAGGACCATATAGCTGGAAGGTCTTTTCCATCATACCAGTCAGGGGCTGGGGGTGGAAAAAATGTTTTGCATGCAGAAACGTTCGAAGTCCATTCATACTTGCCTCTTCAGTCTAGCACTGTCTGGATAGAAGCTGACGAATTTTCTCCCACATTTCCCATAACAACGGACATAGAGGGGAGAGTATCTGTATCTTTTTTCAACATATCTCTTTTTCTTTCGTTAAGCCAGAGACAAGATAAACCACACAGGGTATATGTTTACATTTATAGTGGTGTATGAATACCTTTCCCTGTCAAATAGCGCTAGAATTGGAGTATTACTAATTTTCTTGAAGCATGTTTATTTAACACTCAAGGCTATGTTACCATTACACTGTCTGTATAATGGTGTCAAAATCTTAGTGCTTTTATTTAATTTAATATGGAAATATCAGTAATCAATTTCAACTGAAGCACTGTATGAATAATTATTTCCATGACTGTACATACCAGTAAACCTGTTGACATGGGTACAAGCATATTTAAAACCATCGACCTTGGCCGGGCCACGACCTAGGTAAATCCCTAACCGAGTCAACCACACCCACAAACGGAGGAGGTTCAATACTGAGCCTACAGACAGGCTCTTGCTGTGATGTCCAACCTTGTCTCTTTGGAGACGCTTACGTAATTAGCTGTTATTCTTTACCTCCTCCTCTTTCAGTCGGATGATGAATCACGCCTGTGGCGTTTAGACTCACAAGCAGTCAGTATCCGGTGATGGACAAAGGCGATTCCATGGCAGTTTCTAAGTCATACCTTGAATTTTTCTGGGAATGTACTCAGAAGACCATTCTGGATGATTCTGTATAAATGATAAACAATAAGAGACAGACAAAAGCTTATTACATAAAAACGTGGATTTCGTTAACACACAGAATTATTTAGGTCAAATATTTATTTTATTTTCTTTTGAGTGAACCATTTCTGAGACATTCATTATTATTTGTTTGAATTGACGAATACTTATATGCTATTCGTTCTTTTCTCTCTTGACCTTCCAAAGAGAACGGAATTCCAAGACCATCGCATAGCGTAAGATTAGTTTGTATAAGAGTAAGTATAGCTCTGCATATACTGTATCGCAATAGGTTACGCCAGTGGTGTCAATCGTGGCCCCGAGTGGCAATGCCACAGAGAGAGCCAGTCTAGGTGCCCTGGGCATAGCAGGCCAGTCCGTTAGAAACCAGTTCAGTGCAGTTTTCCGTGTGATGCAGGCAGAGCAATGGCTGCGTTCGAGGGCACAGACATGAGTCATTTGAATTCGCATGTTTCGAATGGGAAAACAATTTCTCTGCCTAGTTGTGGTAGTAGTATTTAGTACCTAATATGCAACCAGTATCTTGCATTACAAAATACAACATACAAGGTCATTAACTGGGTTACGCCAGTGGTGTCAGAGTCACAGGCACTTCGGGGCTCAACTGTGCAACAGCTACATGCAGCGGGCCAAACATGACGTAATACATATCAACACTAGAAGCTTTATCAATTGGCACCTGTTTACTTGCAAGTTGGTCGCGTCCACGAATAAAACCTTTCTTGGTGTGCGTACACCTTATGAATTTTTTTCCTTCAGAATTGCCTACAAGGATACATAGCACCAGGGTTGCCAACATTTAAAAGTAAAATTATCGTACCAGCCACTCAAAATTATAGATTTGGATTCAAAATTGTCGTACATCATAAAGCAAATGCTACAACAATAAAAATAGGAGTATAATACTTATGAAAATATAAGAGTAATGATGTTTATTATATCCACTTACAAGGTTGATGACCTCAACATATATTATAACTTTAGCGCTTATGTTTCTCGCACAATTCATCTGAAAGTTCAGCTTCCTGAACCGTTGCAGCATTGCACCAATTTGTTGTTGTGATAAACCTTAACATCTTCTCGGTGACTTGCAGGTTTTAAGATCTACCACATTCTTTCATAAGTTGAGACGACAAAATGAGTTCATTTACCGTATCCAGTGCCAATCTGTTTCTAACTTTGGTTTTTATTAAACCCACTTTAGGGGTAAAAAAAAAAAAAAAAAAAAAATACTTTCACAAGAAGTGCTTCTGTAGGGCAAGGAAACCACCGATAATGCAAAGGTGGAAATCAGTATTTCCACCAAGGTGACATATGTTTAACAGCACTCCAAAAACTGTCAGGTTCAGGCATGTTCTTTATTTCACACGGAATAGCACGTATTCCGAGTTTTCTACATTGGTCGTCAATTTTCTGAACAGTGCCTTCTTCTTTTAGATTACCAGGCCTGGACACACTCGCAATAAGAGGATAAAGGGTAGCAGGCTTAGTAGCTATGGTGTGGAGACAGACAATGAGGACAAAAGTGGTGTTATTTGTAATTAGTTTCACTTCGCTGGAGTGACAAACCAGTGAAAATGATATTTTGCTGATATCGAACTATCATGCATTCAAATTATCGTACACCCCCATAATTATCGTACGGGTTGACAACCCTGCATAGTACAGATACAAGTTGGATCTGCGAAGGGGAACAGTACCTACATCTTCATGAATGCTAACCCAAGGGCTAGGGTAGGTGTAATAGTACCTATAATTCAGGCTAATCATCAGAAGGTTGCAACTATTTTAATCAACTTTAATAACTACGTCAAGAGTTTTCTATTATATTATATTACGCGTGAGATGTACAAATATCCTGCCTTGTCCTTCTGTGTTTACTGCGCGAGTATAGGCTAATCACAAGCGTTATCGTTAGCGAAAGCGAAAGTGTCAACTTATTTACATCCACAAACCAGCTTAATTCCCTAACCAACCTCAACGCAACTTTGTCGACCTACAGCACGTGTGAAAAAGCTGCTTGGAGTATTCCTTCACATCTTTTAAGTGATTAATTATTTCGAAACCTGTGTGATGTCGCACAATTACTACCGAAGCTCTGTCAGAAATAAGTTACTCTACGTATCTTACAAATAACAAACTATTATCTTCGTACATTCCTGTGGAATTACGCATCCAAATGGGATCAAAAACCATTTATTTTTTCGAAATCGGCTGATCAAAGAACAAAATGTCATTAGACTTTTTTGTTTGTAATGCTTCTATGAAGCACATGTTAGAAGGAATGTAATGACTTCCCTTCCACCTGTTTAGTGCAGTTTTTTTTTTTTTTTTTTTTTTTTTTTTTTTTAAATTAACGTCCTCCAACATTGTGTCATATTGGACGAACGAATGAAATGGGTGAAATGATGCTCAAATGAGCCCGAGGTCCATGGA